>JAUIMM010000072.1:3650000-3765000 GCA_031769625.1 Taudactylus pleione
ATGAAGTGAGCAGTCTGTATAGTACGGTCAGTCACCCCACGGTATGTACAATCAGTACACAGCATGAAGCAAACACTCTGTATAGTACGGTCAGTCACCCCACGGTATGTACAATCAGTACACAGCATGAAGTGAGCAGTCTGTATAGTACAGTCAGTCACCCCACGGTATGTACAATCAGTACACAGCATGAAGTGAGCAGTCTGTATAGTACGGTCAGTCACCCCACGGTATGTACAATCAGTACACAGCATGAAGTGAGCAGTCTGTATAGTACAGTCAGTCACCCCACGGTATGTACAATCAGTACACAGCATGAAGTGAGCAGTCTGTATAGTACGGTCAGTCACCCCACGGTATGTACAATCAGTACACAGCAAGAAGCAAACACTCTGTATAGTACGGTCAGTCACCCCACGGTATGTGCAATCAGTACACAGCATGAACCGAACAGTCTGTATAGTACAGTCAGTCACCCCACGGTATGTACAATCAGTACACAGCAAGAAGCAAACAGTCTGTATAGTACGGTCAGTCACCCCACGGTATGTACAATCAGTACACAGCAAGAAGCAAACAGTCTGTATAGTACGGTCAGTCACCCCACGGTATGTACAATCAGTACACAGCATGAAGTGAGCAGTCTGTATAGTACAGTCAGTCACCCCACGGTATGTACAATCAGTACACAGCATGAACCGAACAGTCTGTATAGTACGGTCAGTCACCCCACGGTATGTACAATCAGTACACAGCATGAAGTGAGCAGTCTGTATAGTATAGTCAGTCACCCCACGGTATGTACAATCAGTACACAGCAAGAAGCAAACAGTCTGTACAGTACGGTCAGTCACCCCACGGTATGTACAATCAGTACACAGCATGAAGTGAGCAGTCTGTATAGTACGGTCAGTCACCCCACGGTATGTACAATCAGTACACAGCATGAACCGAACAGTCTGTATAGTACAGTCAGTCACCCCACGGTATGTACAATCAGTACACAGCATGAAGTGAGCAGTCTGTATAGCACAGTCAGTCACCCCACGGTATGTACAATCAGTACACAGCATGAAGTGAGCAGTCTGTATAGTACGGTCAGTCACCCCACGGTATGTACAATCAGTACACAGCATGAAGTGAGCAGTCTGTTAGTACGGTCAGTCACCCCACGGTATGTACAATCAGTACACAGCATGAAGTGAGCAGTCTGTATAGTACAGTCAGTCACCCCATGGTATGTACAATCAGTACACAGCATGAACCGAACAGTCTGTATAGTACGGTCAGTCACCCCACGGTATGTACAATCAGTACACAGCATGAAGTGAGCAGTCTGTATAGTACAGTCAGTCACCCCACGGTATGTACAATCAGTACACAGCATGAAGTGAGCAGTCTGTATAGTTTGGTCAGTCACCCCACGGTATGTACTATCAGTACACAGCAAGAAGCAAACAGTCTGTACAGTACGGTCAGTCACCCCACGGTATGTACAATCAGTACACAGCATGAAATGAGCAGTCTGTATAGTACAGTCAGTCACCCCACGGTATGTACAATCAGTACACAGCAAGAAGCAAACAGTCTGTATAGTACGGTCAGTCACCCCACGGTATGTACAATCAGTACACAGCAAGAAGCAAACAGTCTGTATAGTACGGTCAGTCACCCCACGGTATGTACAATCAGTACACAGCATGAAGTGAGCAGTCTGTATAGTACAGTCAGTCACCCCACGGTATGTACAATCAGTACACAGCATGAACCGAACAGTCTGTATAGTACGGTCAGTCACCCCACGGTATGTACAATCAGTACACAGCAAGAAGCAAACAGTCTGTACAGTACGGTCAGTCACCCCACGGTATGTACAATCAGTACACAGCATGAAGTGAGCAGTCTGTATAGTACAGTCAGTCACCCCACGGTATGTACAATCAGTACACAGCATGAACCGAACAGTATGTATAGTACGGTCAGTCACCCCACGGTATGTACAATCAGTACACAGCATGAACCGAACAGTATGTATAGTACGGTCAGTCACCCCACGGTATGTACAATCAGTACACAGCATGAAGTGAGCAGTCTGTATAGTACAGTCAGTCACCCCACGGTATGTACAATCAGTACACAGCATAAAGTGAGCAGTCTGTATAGTACGGTAAGTCACCCCACGGTATGTACAATCAGTACACAGCATGAAGTGAGCAGTCTGTATAGTACAGTCAGTCACCCCACGGTATATACAATCAGTACACAGCATGAAGTGAGCAGTCTGTATAGTACGGTCAGTCACCCCACGGTATGTACAATCAGTACACAGCATGAAGTGAGCAGTCTGTATAGTACAGTCAGTCACCCCACGGTATGTACAATCAGTACACAGCATTAACCGAACACTCTGTATAGTACGGTCAGTCACCCCACGGTATGTACAATCAGTACACAGCATGAACCGAACAGTCTGTATAGTACGGTCAGTCACCCCATGGTATGTACAATCAGTACACAGCATGAACCGAACAGTATGTATAGTACGGTCAGTCACCCCACGGTATGTACAATCAGTACACAGCATGAACCGAACAGTCTGTATAGTACGGTCAGTCACCCCACGGTATGTACAATCAGTACACAGCATGAAGTGAGCAGTCTGTATAGTACAGTCAGTCACCCCACGGTATGTACAATCAGTACACAGCATGAGCCGAACAGTCTGTATAGTACGGTCAGTCACCCCACGGTATGTATAATCAGTACACAGCATGAAGTGAGCAGTCTGTATAGTACGGTCAGTCACCCCACGGTATGTATAATCAGTACACAGCATGAAGTCAGCAGTCTGTATAGTATGTTCAGTCACTCCACGGTATGTACAATCAGTACACAGCATGAAGTGAGCAGTCTGTATAGTACAGTCAGTCACCCCACGGTATGTACAGTCAGTACACAGCATGAAGTGAGCAGTCTGTATAGTACGTTCAGTCACTCCACGGTATGTACAATCAGTACACAGCATGAAGTGAGCAGTCTGTATAGTACAGTCAGTCACCCCACGGTATGTACAATCAGTACACAGCATGAAGTGAGCAGTCTGTATAGTACGTTCAGTCACTCCACGGTATGTACAATCAGTACACAGCATGAAGTGAGCAGTCTGTATAGTACAGTCAGTCACCCCACGGTATGTACAATCAGTACACAGCATGAAGTGAGCAGTCTGTATAGTACAGTCAGTCACCCCACGGTATGTACAATCAGTACACAGCATGAAGTGAGCAGTCTGTATAGTACAGTCAGTCACCCCACGGTATGTACAATCAGTACACAGCATGAAGTGAGCAGTCTGTATAGTACGGTCAGTCACCCCACGGTATGTACAATCAGTACACAGCATGAAGTGAGCAGTCTGTATAGTACGGTCAGTCACCCCACGGTATGTACAATCAGCATCTTATTATATTAACACATGCCATTGTCTCGGCAATCTCAGGCACAAGCCATACTTTATTGTGCCGACATGGGGGCAGCCATGTCATCACAGCAGGGGGCGTAACACGGCGTTACTACCTGGGCATTGGAATGGCGGTGTGATTAAATTTTTGTGGCCCCACCCCGGCTATACAAAGCCAAGATTACTACATAGTAAAGTTGTTTGTGGGGCTACAATGGTGCGATTCAGAGCTACTCGCGTCATCAGCTGCCCAGACCGCCCACTTCAGTCCAAAAGTGGGCACCGCTGCGAAGACGTGGACAGCAGCAACTCCGGTTCAACTGAATACTCTTCTGGGGAGCCGGGAGCATTACCTGAATTGGGGAGCCTCTCGGCCTTTCCAGGAGAGTAGGGAAGTATGACTCAAGTCTGCCTTTAGGGCAATCCAAACCCATTTACCCATATGGGCTGTACCTCCGGGAGGTTGTACTACTGCCAGTGCTATGTTGCTGTAATAAGGGATGATGTGCCGGTCACTGCTATGTCAGTAACACTACTCTCATTCATGGCATCAAGCCCAGGACCCAGCACGCTGCATTCATTCATCACTGTTTTGAGGGTCCTTGTTGGGACCTAGTGCTCCTTGGTCCCAGTATATTTATTATTTATTTATTTATTAAGTTTCTTATATAGCGCAGCATATTCCGTTGCGCTTTACAATTGGAAACATTGATAGAACAAAACAGGGTAATAACAGACAGACATAGAGGTAAGAGGGCCCTGCTTGCAAGCTTACAATCTATAGGGAATATATAAGACTTAGTTGTCTATTTACTAAGCAGTATTAGGAGACAGAGTGAAAAGTGATAAGGTGCCAGCCAATCAGCTCCCAACTGTCATTTTTCAAACACAGCCTGTAAGATGACAGTTGGGAGCTGATTGGCTGGCACCTTATCACTTTCTTATCACTTTTCACTCTGTCTCCTAACACTGCTTAGTAAATAGACCCCAAAGTCGTTTGATACAGAGATAAAGGAGCTGATTATGCGTCAGACCAGGGCCGGATTAACAGGGGGCAGTCATCCCTGGGCCCCCACACGTAAAGGGCCGGAGGAGACGGAACCAGTTCCGCCTCCTCCGGCCCACCTCAGTCCGGCGCCGCAAGGAGGCTCTATTTGCTGGGATTGTAACCAACGGGCGCCCAGGCTCCCTCCCCGCAGCAGCAGTTGGAGCCAGAGGCTGGAGCTCTGGCTCCCGGAGTGCGCTATGGGAGAGACGTCATGACATCTCTCCCATGGTGCAGAAGAGCAGCCGAGCGGACCGGACGGCAGCGGGTGCGGGGCTCAAGGTAAGTATTAGGTTTTCTTTTTCTTTTTTGCAAGTGGCTTTGCTACACGGGGGGCATTACTACCTGGGCACTAGTACTGAGGGCCAGGGCTGCCATCAGAAATCGTGGGGCCCGGTACTGATAAAATAGGCAGGGCCCCCCTGGGGGATGGTGCAGAGGTGGGCGGAGCTGTGTATAATGTGGGTGGAGTTACACTAGGGGGTGAGACGTCAATTGGTGATTAAACCAATTTAAAAATTCTCAAAGTTTGGGGTCGGGAAGGAAGGATGGACATGGGGACACACGGCTGCGAAGCCTGGACTGGGAGGGCACAGAAAAGGCTGAACTGGGGGTGCACAGAGCAGGGAAGGCTGAACCTTAATTGGTGGGCACAGGGCAGGGAAAGATGGCTGGACTAGAGGGGGGCAAGGCAGGGAAGGCTAGGTGTACTAGGGGGGAGGCACAGGGCAGGACTGGGAAGGGGGGGACAAGGCAAAAAAGACTGGCTGGATTAGAGGGCACAGGGCAGGGAACGATGGCTGGTTTAGGGTGAGCACAGGGCAGGGAAGGCTGGCTGGACTGGGGGGGGGGCACAAGGCAGAGAAGGCTGTCTGGACAAGGGGAGCACAGGGCAGGCGAAGGCTGGCTGGAGTAGGGGGTTTGGGTAGAGAAGGCTAGCTGCACTAGGTGGAGGGGCATACGGCAGGGACTCTGAGTCCTACCTTGCTTCTCAGCATCAGCGGGCCCGGCCCCGGGAGACAGCGGTGCAGATATACGGCAGCCTGGGAGAGACAGCGCAGCGCTGCCGGCGGTATTTCAAATATGGCGTAGGCCGCGAGACAATCACAGGCCGCGTACCAGCAGCCAATCAGGAGCAGCCATTGAGGCCACTCCTGATTGGCCGCCGGTCCGCGAGCTGTAATGCTCGTGGATTGTGACATGTTTCAAATACCGCCGGCAGCACTGCGCTGTCTCTCCCAGGCTACCGAAGCCTGATTCATATTATCTGCCCTGCTGTCACCGGGCCCCCGCTCTGTCCGGGCCCGGGACTCCAGGCCTGGCAGACCCCCCCTGATGGCGGCCCTGCTGAGGGCAATACTCGGGGGGCATTACTACTGGGGGTATTTATACAGGGGGTACTACATGAGGTATTACTACTGGGGCATTTATACAGGGGCACTACTACTGGGGGCAATACTCGGGAGGGCATTACTACTGGGGGCATTTATACAGGGGCACTACTGTTGGGGGCAATACTCGGGGGGGCATTACTACTGGGGGCATTTATACAGGGGACATTACCATTGGGGCACTACCACAGGGGACATGACTACTGGGGGGCATTACTATTGGGTGTACTACTACTGGCGGCATTACTCAGGGGACATTACTACTTGGGGCATTACTACTGGGGCACTACTACAGGGACCATTACTAATGGGGGCACTAGGGGCATCACTACTGGGGCACTACAACAAGGGGCATTACTACTGGGGACATGACTACTGTGGGCATGACTACTGGGGGCACTAATGTGGGTATTGCATAGGGGGCACTGCATAAGGGGAACCACTCCTGAGGGCACTGCATAAAGGGCACCATACTGTGGGCTCTGCATAAGGGGCACCACTACTGTGGGCTCTGCATATGGGGCACTACTGGGGGCACTGCATAAGGGGCACCACTACTGTGGGCTCTGCATGAGGTCCCCATTGTGCATACCCCCAGTTTGTCCACATTTAATAGGGCCCCCCACATGTTCGTTGCCCAGGGGCCCCCACACACCTTAATCCGGCCCTGCGTCAGACGGATCTCTTGTAATGGATGCAAAGAGCGAGATTTAGCATACAGCACAAAGTGAATCCAGTTTACACATTTTTGCGTATATCCGTTTGATTCTGAGTCAGACTGATCTTTACCAGATCTCGCTTTGCATGGAATAGGCGTTTTGGGGTGGGAACTGTGTGGCAACAATGCAATTGCAGTGAACTGTACCAGCTTGTGGGAGTTTTGCGGGTGTGTTGTGTAAACTTGCATTTGCATGCGGCAGGGCCGAACTGGTCATCTGGCATTACTGGCAAATGCACGAAGGGCCGATGGGCTGGTCTGGCCCAAAAACCTGGCAGAGCAGCTCCGCCTCCCGACACTCTGCTCAGCCAGCATGCAGAGAGACGCAGGTGTGCTGTGCGGCCAAGCCCAGTGACTTGTGACATGCCCTATGCGTGCGCGGAGGAATGCTGGGGCTGAAATACATCCCCACTCCATATGTATATGTACATATATATATATATATATATATATATATATATATATATATAGGACTGGACACCAATACTGCCATCATTAGAGCATGCGCAGTAACCACACTGTTACGGCATTTGCCTAAAGTCAGATGTGATGAAAAATACACAAAGAAATCATGAGGGGCCCATTTATCATTTAATATTTGCAGTATATTGGCCAAAAACACCCGATTTCATGGGATACCTGCAAATATTAAGCATCCCCTAGATACCAGCATTCTGGAACTTGCCCCACGCAGCTACCACCATCTAAAGATGACGTGACGTACTGCTGTAGCCTTTGTGCTACACACCACAAAAATTACCAGGAGAGGTAATGGGTGGTGGCGCATGCGTGGTCTGTAGACCACGCATGCGCAGGAGTCCTAGCACAGGCTGACGTGGTCACTTCCATCTTTAATACATCTCCCCCTGTGCTTTCTGGAAATAGATACGGATCCTTTATTATGGGTTTGCTACTTTTGCCTTATGGTGGGTTTGTTTCTATCCATTTGGGTTTTCTGTTAGAATGGACATCAGTTAGAACCATTATTTCACAGTAGCATTTACCTGCAGTAAGATTTTATGGTAACGATGCAGATTTAAATAGCCGCAATTGCGCATTTTCCCACGCATTATGGTAGGCAGGTTCTGCTCGAAGCTCCATAGGCTGCAGTTATCCCGCCGAAGCCAACATCATTTTATACTTACAAGCCTGCCTTTCTCCATCCTCCTCATCCATTTTACCAACTCCGACATCTTTCTCCCCAGTATCTGGAGATGACGTCATGGCCTTAATCTGGTTCCCCATTCCCATGACATCCTCCCCCCCATGATCATATCCCCTCCCATCTCCTCTGCTCCTTCTCTTCTATTGCCTGTTTCCATCTTGCCCATCTCATTCAAGCCTTCCCTTTGTCTCCCCATTCTTAAAAAACCCACCCTGATCTCCGTAATTACCAACCCATCTCTCTCCTCCCATTTGCCTCCAAACTTCTTGAATGGATTGTCTATAACCACCTCACCGATTTTCTTTCCTCCCACTCCTTGCTTGATCCATTTCTGCATTTTGTTCTCTCCACTCCACAGAACCTGCCCTCACTAATGTCAGCAATGACCTTCTTGCTGCCAAATCAAAGGACCACTACTCTCTGCTCATTCTCCTCGACCTCTCAGCTGCTTTTGAGACTGTGGACCGCCCTCTCCTCCTGCAAATCCTTTACTCCCTTGGTCTACGTGACTTTCCTCTCTGACTGTTCCTTCTCTGTCTCATGGCTCCACTTCCACTAACAGTAGATGTCCCCCAAGGTTGTGTTCCTGGAACTCCCCATGTTCTCACGCTAAATAATCCTGCTTAGGTTAACTCAATAGCTCTTCGGCCTCCAACATCATCTCTAATGCTAAGATCTACCACTCCTCTTCCTACCACCCCCCTCTCAACTTACTCATATCTCCAACTGTCTCACTGCTGTCTCTTCCTGGATATCCCAACACTTTCTTAAACTTAACATGTCTAAGACTATATATATAGTGTCTATCATGGCTGACTGTGCTTGATCTTATTACATTAAGAGAAGACATTATTTACTTCAAGACTGGTGAGTGCACTTCTTTCTGGACACTATATTAATCCCTAGATAATAGGGCATTGATGTGGCACCCCAGCTAACAGAATATAATGTAGTGTGGACACTAGTGACTGTTTATATATATATATATATATATATATACACAATCAATCAATTGGTCACAAATTATTTAACCCTTCCGATCCCACTTCTCGACACCAAGTGCATAACGGTGGGTTTCGTTCTAATCGGAATGAAATAGTACACACATGTGAGCAATATGAGTGAGTACAAATGAACACACTTTATTTACAAGTAACAAACAAACAATTAACAAACAACATACAAAGTATACAGTATACTCAACTTTTGTCTATGTATTCAGATGACACCGGTAATTCATCATCCTCAGCATAAGATGTACTTCATCTTATCTTCTTCTCTGGGGAGCCCTCGTTTTCCAACGCCCAGATAATTCAATTTACATTGCAGGCACCTCTACTACAGAGTCTTAGGTCCATACATGAGCTAATGGGTCCTTTGTGTACCTCTGGTTTATATACCCTAGTCTGGGGTGTTGGCTTTCTGGATATTACGCCCATATCAGTTACATACAGTGCTAGGTATCAAGCACTCATTGGTCCAGCGTAGCATTGACCAAACTTATCTCTCTTGCACATGCTCTGTAAGCACTAAGATATTACCAGACAAAGACATACAGTAATGACGTATCCTAATGTCTGGAGATGAACTCTATTTCAAGGCTCCTTTGTATAGAGTCTGGACATCAGTTAATTACCCATAATGCTTAGCATCTCTACATAGCTTACGATGGTCATTCCAATGGAATGTGGTTCACTACTGATAAGAGCATGTAGGCTATGAATGGCTTATTATACTTATAGTTGCAATAGAAATGACAGGTAGAGCTAGGCCTCAATATTTATGTCTTTGACCATTCTATGGTAAAACAGCAACTGTATTAAGACAATCTCATTTCAAACCTCAAGAGGCCTAGCAAGGGATATATGTGTTTGTTACAATTTATATGCCTATGTAGAAATTAACTATTTAATCCACTGATTACACACACTTACTATATATATACTCTAGTGCAAGTCCTGGAATCTTCTCTGGAGGGAGGGGGTGAGTGTGCATTATTGCCACACATATGGACTCTGCACCAGTCGAATGTGAATTAGTCTGGTTGTGTGCCTGCTCGGATTGAACTATATATATATATATATATATATATATATATATATAGTACTGTGCAAACGTTTTAGGCAGGTCTGGAAAAAATGTGACAAAGTAAGAATGCTTTCGAATATAGTAGTTATAGTAATTAATAGTTTATTTTTATCAATTAACAAAATGTGTGTGTGTGTGTGTGTATATATATATATATATATATAATTTTTCATTGTTATTGTTTGTACTCTTTATGTTTTTATCTGTCAACCATCTCATAATGTTCTGCTTTCACATAGGTAACAAAATGAAGGTGCCCATGAGACAGATGCCAAAAAGTATAAACCAACACATCTCAGCATGAGCGTAAGACCACTATGGAAATGACTGATAGCAGCCAATGTACAATATGTGGATAATGTGACTTATTCAAAGGAAATGATTGTTCTGAACATACTGTAACTCAGCTTTAGAATTATACCTCCCCCTGTTAAAGCCACAGGATGCTCTTTTTATGTTTTTCTGGACCAACTTCGGTATTTATCCATTTGGTCCCAATTACTTGTGTGATATAAAGTGAGATGGGGCCACACAGAACGGACATGTACAAGACTCGGAAGCCCTATCGGGAAACCACGACAGCTTTGGAGGTGATGAGAGGAGTAGCAATACTATAGAGGATCTGGTTACGGATGGGCTCCTGAGTATGGAATATGGAGAGAACATGACTGGGAGATAATGATAAGAAATAGAATCCAGAGATGTCAAATAAACTAAATACAATACAAAGTGCATCCATCCAGCATTTAGCTGTGAGCTCCCCTCCTCTGCCAAGGTCCACCTAACAGAAGAAGACAACGCCATAGGCACCTCCGCCTCCAGGAGCAGATCCATGAGCCACTCATATAAAGTGAGAGCATTTACGCTACAGTATTATCATACATCACAAGGCAACGCAGCCGCAGGGGGCAAGTTTGCACAAATGTAGATGACCCTTAGAGGCTGATGCTCATGCAAATTAGAGGGTTTTTTGCAACTGTACACGCGGTTAGTATGTTAGTCATTTGAAAAATAACATCTGCATCAGACAACGCTAACCAAAGACCAGCAAAGAAGACTTTCAAAACTGTTCTGCCCCAATGTTCGCCTTGTCTGGCATTTGATCACATAATGTTGGTATTTATCCTTAAGTGTTCCTCCTGGTCCTAACACAACCACGTGGCAAAATGACCATTGTCATCTCAGCACTCTATACATTCAAGCAAATACATTGCGGAATGGAGAAGGAAAAGCGTAACTCAATATTGTATCACTGGAGCTTTGCACCTTTGTTAATGGAATTTATATGAACCATTTTTAGTGTTTACATCCTCTTGGTACAGATTTGTTGAAACATTTCCATCTGCTCACTCTCTACCTGGCAATGCGGAGCCGCGATTAACCTACGTGCAAGCTGTATGAGCGTCTTGATCCACTCATTCTATCGACCACTTGGAACTGATCTGTCTTCATTTATACCTCTTTTCCACCATAAACCTGGGTCCGACCTGAATTTTCAGACATGGTTCCAACCCAGGTCAGACACCATGTACACAGCACCATCGATCTGGGTTGTTCTCAGGTCAGCCCCATTCACACTGAACCTGGTCATAAAAAGTGGGAGGTAACTGCTCCACAACCACCAATCAGCTCATTTTAGGCATGACCTAGGTCGGATAACCTAGTTGCGCCATTTACACTGCACCATTACCCAGATCATCCCTGGTTCAACCCTGGTAGCTACCTGGGTTAGATTGCTGGGTCACTTGACCTGGCTTATTTTTCAGGGACCCTATTACACTGAGCTGTGACCGGGTAGACCCAGCAATAACCCAGGTTTTTGTTCTGGTGTAAAAGGGGAATTAGAGAAGCTCCTGCATGAGGCTTACCACTTGGACTGCCACCACACTCTCCTATAAGCAACTATTGTGCAATCTCCCACATTACACGGCACCAAGGACTTTTGGGCAGGCTGGCGCCTATCCGATCTTATCATGTACTGGCCGTGATCGGTCTCTTGGACTAATAATTCTTTGCTCTTGTACCTCATTAGCTGCTCTCCCTAATGATTAACATGCTTTGCGATCTGCCGGGGATTGCTACTTGGTAGCTGGAGACTCCAGTACTTTTTTACCTGCCAGACATTTGCTTAATTGATTTTATAGCGACTATAACCCTTCTAAGTGCCTCTTGCTGAGAATCCTGACTCAACGCTCTGTGTGATTATGACTGTTCATTTAATATGATCTTGCAGGCTGTAACTATTTCACAATTTTAAGATATTTTATCTGTAAACTTTTTGCTATTCTGAGCACACAATTATATTATACTGTGCTTTTTACGAAATATGGTTTCAGAATTAATATAACTAAAATATATATATATATTTTTTTTTAGTATGTTTCTGATATATATACTTCTATTTTTCTTTTAAATTCTTCTCCTTTCTCTATATTACTAGTTGTTATTATAATAACATCGGCTTTTTGTCTGTTCCATTTTACTGGGAGATTATTATTCAAATACATGTAAACTACAGAACTGTAAATATGAGTCTTCAAATACATATTGCACTATATTGTTAATTTAATCTGTCAGTAAGTTAGAATGTAAGCTCTCAAGAGCAGGGCCCTCTTCCCTCATGTGCACTTCCTTTCTTTACTTATATTGTTATCTACTCTATACTCCTTACAACAGCACCTAACCCTTGACTTTTGCCATCCTGCTACTGTTGCAGTAATGTTTCTATACCATGTACCTGTCTTGCAATGTCTTGTACTGTATGTCACTGTTTTCTTGTTCTGTTCTACTGTTTATGTACTATGTTTATGTACTGTTTATGTACTGTTTATGTGCTATGTTTATGTACTGTTTATGTACTATGTTTATGTACTATGTTTATGTACTATGTTTATGTACTGTTTATGTACTGTTTATGTGCTATGTTTATGTACTGTTTATGTACTATGTTTATGTACTGTTTATGTGCTATGTTTATGTACTATGTTTATGTACTGTTTATGTACTGTTTATGTACTGTTTATGTACTGTTTATGTACTATGTTTATGTACTGTTTATGTACTATGTTTATGTACTGTTTATGTACTATGTTTATGTACTGTTTCTGTACTGTTTCTGTACTGTTTATGTACTATGTTTATGTACTGTTTATGTGCTATGTTTATGTGCTATGTTTATGTACTATGTTTATGTGCTATGCTTATGTACTGTTTATGTGCTATGTTTATGTACTGTTTATGTACTTTTGTTTATGTACTATGTAAGGTGCTGCGTAACCCTCTGGCACCATATAAATAAAGGATAATAATAATAGTGGGAAACATAGCTCAAAAAACAAGGAGCTCTGTAGGCAGTGGCGGTCCTTCCCATGGTGACACCCAGTGTGCATCTGCAAAAAGGGGTGTGTCCTTGTGGGTAGGGAGTGGCCTTGAGGTCCAAACCCCCGTTTTAGTCACTCCACAGGTCCTGGAGATGCGGACTGCCCCCGGGACCCAGTCTGTGAGTAGTGCCAGCTCCCTCACTGGGTCACGTAATGCTACAGTGCAGCACCCGACTCGTGTGACTGAGGAGTCGTCGGCACTTTGGTGTCACCCTTCGCCGGCACTGCACATTGACTGGTCCCCGGGGGCAGTACGCACTTCCTGGACCCACGTAGTGACTTATACTGGGGTTCGGGGTTGCTAGGCCACACCCCTCCCCATGAGGCCACACCCCTTTTTTGCAGGCGCGCATTGCTTACACGTAAGGAGTCCGCACCAGGTGTCCCGCAGGTGAGTGATGCCACTGGCAAACGACCTTTCTGTCCCTAGCAGACCTCTGTCATGCTGAGTGTGTTTCTCTGTTTTCAGCAGTCTGTTTCAGGTGGAAGTCATTCTGGTAAGTAGTAGTACTCAGCAATAAGTTTTTAATTAGGCTAGATAATTTTCAGTGAGGTTAGGTTTTATGTAGCTCATTCACTGGCTTTTAAAATAAAATAGGTGACTAAGATGGGAACTGTACATGCGTGAGAACCGTGAGTGGTGTAAAGGTCACACAAAAGTCCGAAGGTCTGTTTTTGAGCTTACTCTCCTTTTGTATTTTATGTTTATTCTTTGTCAGTATTTTATGTCTATTTCTTATTTTGTATAGTAATAAATCTATTAATTACATATGACCATTTTGAAGTATGTCCTATGCATAGCTCGGTTTGGGGTGAATTATTTCTGTGCATGCTCTGTGGAATTGATTTGACTAATAACCATATTGCTTTCCTGCGCAAAGAAACAAGAAGTATAAGGGGACGTGTGCAGGAAACCACAGTAAGTTTCAGTCATGTTTTCGGAATTGATAATGCTGAGAAAATGGGGGTGTTCCTTTACTATACGACCAAAAGCCTATATTACCTCTCTGTCAGAGAAAAGGGATATAAAGCCAGGCCTGCATTATCACTGCAAGGCTCCCTAGACCATACTTACCAACATTCTGGCTGGGATATAGTGGGGCGGGCATGGCCGGGGACATCACCTGACATTAGGGGTGAAGTGGGGGCGTGAATGCCGGGTATTGTGGAGCAGGGGGCGGGCCACGATGACACAATTCAGCGCCAATCATGTCATCCCCCAACGCTGCAGATGTGGGCGGAGGCTTGCCCGCTTTTCTTGGCGGCCAGGAGAGCCACCACGTTTTTGGGAGACTCCTGGCCGTTACTGGGACAGCAGGCAAGTATTCCCTAGACTCAGCTCTTCTCCAAGCCAGATAATACTTTATATCATTAAAATGTTCATTGTAGATGAAGCATCAATTATGACAACTGCAGATTATATGGAGCTTATTCTGAATTGGAAGTGGGGAGAGAAACAAAGAAAGAACCAGTAATCTTGCACTTGGGTAAAACCATGTTGCACTGCAATAGGGGGGGGGGGGGATGTAAATAAAGCTGTGTAGTATTTGTGGGCTGCGTGCAAAAGCAGCCGGTATTTGTACAATTATAATTGTGGGACCATAAAGAGCATTTGTAATGGGTGCAGGGTGTGCAATGCTCATGGGGCCCTGGGTCCGCGGGAGACCACGCAACGCACACCCTGCACCCAAAGTATACTTACCTAGTGCCGGCAAGTGGGTGGCTCCTCCCCTGCGTCTCCACCATCCAGGTGACAGCTTCGGGAGGATGGCTCTGTGCAGTGAAAGCAATGACTGGTTCTGTCCCAGAGCCTGTGCTTATAGTTGCCGACTTTCTAGCTGCTCCTTCCGGGAGGGAGTAGCCAGATCGGCAGGGCAGCGGGGGGCGTGGCCGAAAAATGGGGCATGTCTGGACGGGTGCCTGATGTTTGTAGGCGTCATGGGGGCAGGGTCACGTGATCGTGTCATTTTGGCCCCGCCCCCGCTACACAATGCCGATAATACAGGCATTGTGAGGCAGGGGGCGGGGCCAAAATGACGTGAATCACGTCACTGGCTGCCCTCGCAGCCGGGGGTTAAGAATAAATTGCGGGGGATGTCGGGGGGATTGCCTGCCTTTCTGGGGGGGCGGGAACTGCACCCAATTATCGGGAGGCTCCCGCCCAAATCGGGAGGGTAGGCAACCCTGCCTGTGCTCTCTTCTGAGCATGCGCCATCTTCCTGAATATCACTGGGCACGGGCTCCCTCAGGCGGTAAAACGCCTCTGTGCGGGACAGATTTGTATGGAACAGTCCATAGTCCTATAGATGAGGCTTGGGTTTTAACACTTAGCAAAAGGAGTCTAAAGGCCCCCATACATCAGCAATTGATTGCAGCAATCGTGCAATTTGCAATCGATTGTGTATTAAAATCTTTCCCTTTTTCAATCGATTGCAAATTGCACGATTGCTGCAATCAATTGCTGATGTATGGGGGCCTTTACTTAGCTAGTAAATGTCGTTTGAGGGTTCTTGATTGCCACTGTGTCCTTTATGCTCACTATGACTTCACAGAGGATGTATCAGCTGCTGAGTGTCTGAGCTGACGGGGAACATGTGGGGAACTCCCTGGCCACACATCTATATGTTTTCTGCACAGATTGTAGAGTATAGGAAATCCCATTTATTCACAATCCTAACCTGACAGTGGCTGTAATGAGCAGAGCTGCAGTCCCCAGTAACATCCGCCATCTCAGAGAGTCCGTGACTGCACTAACTACACTGTGACTGTCAGTGGCTTCCCATTGGATGAGCCACCTGCCAGTCACACACAGGACAGGCAGCCCCTGGGGGTGGTGTCTCCTCCCCCTGGGATTGCCAGATCGGGCTGCGATTATCTTTGCCTGACTTCTAGGGGCTGCAGCTGATGCAGTCCCTAGAAGCCGGTGATATGCGCATCTGCGGCAGCACCGGTGCTTGTTTGTGTATGCGCCAGTCCCTGCGCCTGCCAGATCCATTACGCAGGGTGTCCCGGGACCCAGCCGGCCAGACCAGCTGCCGCAGCCCCCCTCATGTAAGGTGGAGCACTCCCAACGTAAATTGAAGCAGCGCAGTAGCTCACTCCATAAATCAACAGTTACTTGGTCTTTTTTGCTTTACTCCCACCACAGAATCAGGACCCATTTTATTGTACACTGACTGGTGCAAAACAAAGAGCCTCATTCAGAGCTGGAGGCAGCTCCATCCGCTCTAGCGTCCGTTGCCGGAGTCACTTCCTGCGGTAATATGAAAATGTTACCATCAGCCTTTCCCACAACACACCCATGAGACGGACATTTTTGCATTCACTTCAACCCATCTCCCAGTCACCGCTCCAGAACGCCCATCACTTTGCCGCCACATCTGTCCTGATCGAAACAGGAACTTAGTCCGTACACTCTGTGTAATATATGCGCCGTAGAGGATTTCTGAACTCATTGTGTTTAAAGCGACCCTTAAATAGCACTGGAAAAGGAGGGGGTATGCACAATCCTGCACAATCCTGCAATCTTGAAACTATTTACGTATATATTAATGTGTGTGCCCTTTATTTCATCATTTTTGTATTTGTTACGTATTGGAGCAATTTTGTGCACGGATTAAAAATCCTTAATTTTAGCGTGATTTCTGAAGCTCTTGCCATGAACCTATATGCCTGTAGGATTGCTAAGATCTATGCTATATATGTATTTATTTGTGACATTATTGTTTGAGTAGTAATAATTGTGGTACTGTAACCGTCAGGAGAAAGTAATGGCACCAAATGTAACCCTTCATGGTGGCATCGAGAGTGCTAACGTCACCAGATCACTGACTGAGGCTTCAGATTGATGCATAGGGAACCGGTTGATCATGGCATTTGAAATAAAGGTCATATGTTCTGAGCTGTGTAAAGTCAAAGCTGGCTCAGTGGACTAATAACCTGCTACATATATCACTGTTCAATCCTACGTTAAATCAAACATCAGGCATCCTTTGCGGAACTCTCGGAGGCACGTTGATGGAACCTTTGGCCTATGGATGCAAGCTGTCCGGAAGGGTCAAGGGTCACAGTCAAGGGTGTACCTACAGTAGGGGCCATGAGTTTGACTGCTATGGGGCCCAGGCCACCTCTGGGGCACAGCCCTTCTCCTGCACCAAGTTACACATCAGCTGTCACGGGCCTGGCCGCCTCCGTCTCTCCTTACTTAAGCTGGGAGAAGACGTGGCTCTGATTAGTCTGCTGGGACATCACTGCACCACCTCCACACCTCCTCCAAGGATCAGTGAGTTGAGACAGAGGGGTAGACGTATGAAGCAGTGATAAGGGTGGAGAAGTTGCCCATGGCGACCAATCAGCTTTGAGGTTACATTTATCAAGTACAGTCTATAAAATGATAGGTAAGAGCTGATTGGTTGCCATAGGTAACTTCTCCAATTTTTTTCACTGCTTCATACATCTACCCAGAGACGGACGGGCCCATAATAGTAGATGAGCTTCCCTGCAGCAGCACACTGGTAAGAAAGGAAAAGCTGCCTATAGAGGTCAGGAAGGTAAGTGGCCTTCCTGCTTTGAGTAATGGGCAGGGGGAGGAGTGTTGGGGCCCATGGAAAATTTTGCTATGGGACACCGTAGGTCTTGCAACGACCCTGGGCACAGTTGTGCTGGTCCCCGAGATATCAAGCTCACTGAAAAATCCATCTATAACCACTGCTTGTGCCCTGTTGATCATTGTAGCAGCACAGGCAGCGGTTATAGATGGATTTATCAGTGGGGTCGGCGGAGTCGCTGATCTACCAGCACTGCCGACGACTGGTGAAAAAATGTTTTTCTTGGTTATTGTGCAGCAGTGCAAATAACTTCATGATGTCACGCCGTACTGTTGAAAGGCAGAGGAACCGTCGAACAAAGAGTCGCAGCCATAAGACACAGAAGAAGGTAAGTGTCTGTGGGCTGGATCCGTAGGCATGAGGGAGCTTCAGACAGAAGGACATTGGTTTGAGCTGGAGAGACACTGGGAGGGGGCACTGGAAAAACATGGGAGGAGGGGGTGGAACTGCACAAACACTGGAGAATAAGGCTGGAGAGACACAATGGGGATGGCTGAAGAGAACAGTTGCCCCCCCCAACATAAAATCGTTCCCAGCAGGGTGCAACATCCAAGGTGCCAAAATAAATCCCATCAGGGGATTTGAACCAGGGATCCCACTATCACTACCAATAGAGAAGCTGGCTATTAGCCCACAAAGCTACATCAGCTTTGGCAGCCTAACATGCATTTTCTCAGTGTCATTAATAAGGCTTGTTTTCTTGTATATTGGCCTTTGCACTGGGTCAATTGATGACATTGAAAACAATTTCCAAATAGCTATAAAACCTGAGATAGCTCAATCTGCATTTTGCCAAGTCCTCTATGGTGCTGGAGGCTTGAGTTCAGATCCAATAGTTACCTTGTTTTGCTATATATTGGCCTTTGCATGGGGTAATGACATTGAGAAAAATCTATTCCCTCTGTAACATGAGGTGGCTCAGTCAATATTTTGGCAGGTGATTGATGGAACCTGGGGTTCAAATCCCATTGTGTACCTGTTTTGTTATATATTGGCCTTAATTGATGGGTTAATTGATGACATTGAGAAAAATCTCATTGTTATGTAAGCTCAGGTGGCTCTGTCTGCAGTCAGCAGGTGTTCTATGGAGGATGGGGTTCAAATCCCATGGTGAACTTCTCTTGCTATTTATTGGCCTTTGCACTGGGGTAATTGATGACATTGAGGAAAAACTACTCCTTTCTATCTAAACTGCGATGGCCCAGTCTGTATGTTGGCAGGTTCTCTCTGGTAATAGAGGCTGTGGTTCAAATTTCAAGGTGATCTTGTTTTGCTATATATTGGCCTTTCCACTGGGATAATTGATGACATTGAGAAAAATGTTTTTTTCGCTCTAACATGAGGTGGCTCAGTCTATATGTCGGTACATGATTAATGGGGTACTTATTTTGCTATCTATTGGCCTTAATTGATGGGTTAATTGATAACATTGAGAAAAATCTAATTGCTATGTACCCTGAGGTGGCTCAGTCTGCACGCAGCAGGTTCTCTATGGCCATGTAGGCTGGGGTTCAAATCCCATGGTGATATTTGTTTTCCTATTTTTTGGACTTTGCACTGGGGTATGTGATGACATAGAGAAAAATTTGTACTTTTCTATCTAAGCTGAGATGGCTCAGTCTGTATGCTGGCAGGTCCGCTATGTTCTCTGAGGCTGGGGGTTTAATCCCATGGTGATCTTGTTTTGCTATATATTGGCCTTTCCACAGCGTTAATTGATGACATTGTGAAAAATCTTTTCTTTTCTCCAACCTGAGGTGGCACAGTCTATATGATGGCACATGATTGATGGGGGCTGGGGTTAAAATCCCATGGTGAGCCTCTTTTGCTATCTATTGGCCTTTTCACTGGGTTAATTGATGACACTGAGAAAAATCTACTTGTTACTGTTAACCCTGAGATGGCTCAGTCTGCACATTGCTGTATCCTCTATGGTGCTGGAGGCTTGAGTTCAGACCCAACAGTTACCTTTTTTTGCTATGTATTAGCCTTTACATGGGGCAATTGATGAAATTGAGAAAAATATTGGATTCACTCTTTAACCTCAAGTGACTCAGTCTATATGTCGGCAGATGGTTGATGGACGCAGGGGTTCAAACCCCATGGTGTACTTGTTTTGCTATATATTGGCCTTTGCATGGGGTAATTGATGATATTGAGAAAAATCTTCTCATTGCTATGTAACCTGAGGTGGGTCAGTCTGCATGTCTGCTGGTTCTCTGTGGGCATTGAGGCAATGGTTCGAAATCCACGGTGAGCATCTATTGCCTTTGCGCTGGGGTAACTGATGACATTGAGAAAAATCTCCTCTTTTCAATCTAAGCTGAGACGGCTCAGTCTGTATGTTGGCAGATTCTCTATGGTGATCGAGGCTGGGGTTCAAATCCCATGGTGTTCTTTTTTTTTTTGATAATTATTGGCCTTTCCACTGGGATAATTAATGACATTAAGAAAAATCTTCTCTTCACTCTAACCTGAGGTGGCTCAGTCTATATGTTGGCACATGATTGATGGAGGTTGGGATTCAAATCCTGTGGTGTAATTATTTTGCCATATATTGGCCTTAATTGATGGGTTAATTGATGACATTGAGAAAAATCTCATTGCTATGTAACCTGAGGTGGCTTGGTCTGCATGTCATCAGGTTCTCTATAGCTATGGAGTCAGAGGCTCAAATCCCATGGTAAACTTCTTTTGCTATTTATTGGGCTTTGCACTGGGGTAATTGATGACATTGAGAAAAATCTCCTCATTTCTACCCAAGCTGAGATGGCTCAGTCTGTATGTTGACAAGTCTGCTATGGTGTTTGAGGCTGGGCCTCAAATCCCATGGTTATCTTATTTTTCTATATATTGGCCTTACTACTGGGTTAGTTGAAGACATTGAGAAAAATATTTTCTTCACTCCAACCTGAGGTGGCTCAGTCTATATTTCAGCACATGATTGATGAAGGCTGAGCTCCAAATCCCATGGTGTACTTGTTTTGCTATATATTGCCTTAATTGATAAGCTAATTGATGACATTGTGAAAAATCTAATTTCTATGTAACTTGAGGTTGGGCAGTCTGCACACAGCAGATGCTCTATGTCTATGGAGGCAGGGGTTCAAATCCCATGGTGGTCTTCTATTTATTGAACTTTGCACTGGGGTAATTGATGACATTGAGAAAAATCTAACCGTTACTATCTATGCTGAGATGGCTCAGTCTGTATGCTGGCAGGTCTTCTATGTTGTTTGAGGCTGGGGTTCTAATCTCATGGTGATTTTATTTTGTTATATATTGGCCTTTCCACAGCGTTAATTGATGACATTGAGAAAACTCTTAACCTGAGGTGGCTCAGTCTATAAGTTGACACTTGATTGATGGATGCTGGGGTTCAAATCCCATGGTGTACTTATTTTGCTATAGTATATATTGGCCTTAATTGATTGGTTAATAGATGACATTGAGAAAAATCTCATTGCTATGTATCCTGAGGTGGCTCAGTCTGCATGTCAACAGGTGTTTTATGGCTATGGAGGCAGGGGCTCAAATCCCCTCCTTTTGCTATTAATTGGCCTTTGCACTGGGGGTAATTGATGACATTGAGAATAATCTCCTCTTTTCTATTCAAGCTGAGATGGCTCAGTCTGTATGTTGACAGGTCTGCTATGTTGTTTGAGGCTGGGGTTCAACTCCTATGTTTATATTATCTTGCTATATATTGGCCTTAATTGATGGGTTAATTGATGACATAGAGAAAAATCTAACTTCTACGTAACTTGAGCTGGCTCAGTTTGCACGCAGCAGGTTCTCTATGGTTATGGAGGCTGGGGTTCAAATCCCATGGTGGTCTTCTTTTTCTATTTATTAGACTTTGCACTGGGGTAATTGATGACATTGAGAAAAATCTCCTCATTTCTATCCAAGCTGAGATGGCTCAGTCTGTATGTTGACAGCTCCTCTATAGTGTTTGAGGCAGGGGTTCAAATCCCATGGTGATCTGTTTTGCTATATATTGGCCTTTCCACTGGATTAATTGATGACATTGAGAAAAATCTTTTCTTCACTCTTTAACCTGAGTGGCCCCGTTTAGGTTTCTATTTAGTATTATACATTTTGCACTAAGCTAAATGATGAAAGTGGAAAATATCTGCCTGTCTGATTGAAGCCTCTGTGGCTTAGTGGGTTAAAAGCTAATCTCCCTACTGGTTACGATGGTGGAGCCCCTGGTTCTAATTCCCATCTAGATCTCTATTTTGTGTTGTGGATTTTGCTCTAGGCTCATTGATGAAAGTGAGAAATATCTGTCTGTCTGATTGAAGCCCATGTGGCTTAGTGGATTAGATGCTGCTCTCCCTACTGGCAATGATGGTGGAACCCCTGGTTCTAATCCCTGTGTAGCTTCGCTTTTCTATTCTGGATTTTGCTCTAGGCTCGTTGAAGAAAGTGGGAAATATCTACCTCTCTAAGCAAATCCCGTGTGGCTTAGTGGGTTGGAAGCTGATCTCACTACTGGCAATGTTGGTGGAACACCTAGTTCTAATCCCTGTGTAGCTTTGCTTTTCTATTGTGGATTTTGCACTAGGTCCGTTGATGAAAGTGTGAAATATCTGCCTGTATGAAGGAAGCCTGTGTGACTTAGTGGAATAAAAGCTGATCTCACTACTGGTAACGATGGTGGAAACCCTGGTTCTAATCCCCATCTAGGTCTCCATTTTGTATTGTGGATTTTGCACCAGGCTCGTTGATGAAAGTGGGAAATATCTTTCCTGTATGATTGTAGCCCATGTGGCTTAGTGGGTTAGAAGCTGCTCTCCCTACTGGCAATGATGGTGGAACCCCTGGTTCTAATCCCCGTGTAGCTTTGCATTTTTGTATTGTGGATTTTGCACTAACCTAAGTGATGAAAGTGGGAAATATCTCCTTGTATGCTTGAAGCCCGTGTGGCTTAGTGGGTTAGACGCTGATCTCACTACTGGCAATGTTGGCGGAACCCCCGGTTCAAATCTCCTGAAGGCCTTCCCTTTAGCACAGAGTTTCCCTAACTCTGCTATTACGGTCCAGATGGTTAAATCAAATTGACTGATGTAATATTTCAGTCACATGCGCTCATGCATGGCTATCCTTAAAACCTGGACTATAATGGTAGAGTTTCGGAAACTCTGCTTTAGCCCCCTGTATGTCTGCATGCTGTATGTGGATGAATGCGGCATGTGTATGAATGTAGTATGCGGTTGGATGATGAATGGCTCATGTAGCTAGGTGCCTCTATGGGCACGTCGGTGGAGGATGCTCCCAGCAGCTCTGATGTGTATAAAACACAATCAGAGCTTGCAAGGAGCATCCCCCACCAGGAGCTCTGAGACAGGGCATCCGCTAGCATTGCCAGTAGGGAGGTCAGCGATAGGAAGCCCGGGCTCGGTTTTTTTAACTTTTTTTTGGAGTACCATAAAAAGTAACAAACTGCTCCGTACAAGTTCACCATGGGATTAGAACCCCTGACTCCAGCACCATAGAGGACCTGCCAACCAACTGAGCCATCTCAGGTCTTATAGTGACCAGAAGATTTTTCTCAATGTTATCAATCACCCAAACGCAATGGGCAATATACAACAAAACAAGAACACCATGGGATTAGAACCCCCAGACTTCAGCACCATAGAGGAGCTGCCGCCATACAGACTGAGCCATCTCAGTTTACATAGAAAGTGTGAAAATTTTCTCAATGTCATCAATTAACCCAGTGGAAAAGCCAATATAAAGTAAAACAAGATCACCATGGGATTTGAACCCCAGCATCCATCATTGAGAAAAATCTTATTGTTTCTATCTAAGCTGAGATGGCTCAGTCTGTGTGTTGGCAGGTCCTCTATCGTGATGAAGGTTGGGGTTCAAATCCCACGGTGATCTTGTTTTGCCTTTTATTGGCCTTTCAACTGGGTTAATTGATGACATTGAGAAAAATCAAATTCGTTCTATCAAAACTGAAATGGCTCAGTCTGTATGTTGGCAGGTGATGCAGTTTGTGGTTCTAATCCCATGTTTGTCTTGTTTTGTTGTATATTGCACTGGGGTGATTGATAACATTGAGATAAATCTTTTCATCACTATAAGACCTGAGATGGCTCAGTTGGTTGGCAGGTCCTCTATGGTGCTGGAATCAGCGGTTCTAATCCCATGGTGAACTTGTATGGAGCAGTTTGTTACTTTTTATGGTACTCCAAAAAATAAGTTAAAAAAACCGAGCCCGGGCTTCCTATCGCTGACCTCCCTACTGGCAATGCTGGCGGATGCCCTGTCTCAGAGCTCCTGGTGGGGGATACTCCTTGCAAGCTCTGATTGTGTTTTATACACATCAGAGCTGCTGGGAGCATCCTCCACCGACGTGCCCCTAGAGGCACCTAGCTACATGAGCCATTCATCATCCAGACACATACTACATTCATACACATGCCGCATTCATCCACATACAGCATGCAGACATACAGGGGGCTAAAGCAAGGTTTCCGAAACTCTGCCATTACAGTCCAGGTTTTAAGGATAGCCATGCATGAGCGCATGTGACTGAATTACTACCTCAGTCAATTTGATTTAACCATCTGGACCGTAATAGCAGAGTTAGGGAAACTCTGTGCTAAAGGGAAGGCCTTCAGGAGATTTGAACCGGGGTTCCGCCAACATTGCCAGTAGTGAGATCAGCGTCTAACCCACTAAGCCACACGGGCTTCGGTCACATAGGCTGATATTTTCCACTTTCATCACTTAGGTTAGTGCAAAATCCACAATACGAAAATGCAAAGTTACACGGGGATTAGAACCAGGGGTTCCACCATCATCACCAGTATGGAGAGCAGCTTCTAACCCTCTAAGCCACACGGGATTCAATCACACAGAAAAGCTATTTCCCACTTTCATCAACGAGCCTGGTGCAAAATCCACAATACAAAACGGAGACCTAGATGGGGATTATAACCAGGGTTTCTACACGGGCTTCAGTCACATAGGCTGATATTTCCCACTTTCATCACTTAGATTAGTGCAAAATCCATAATACTAAATAGAAACCTAAATGGGGCCACTCAGGTTAAAGAGTGAAGAAAAGATTTTTCTCAATGTCATCAATTACCCCAAAGGCCAATATATAGCAAAACAAGATCACCATGGCATTCAAACCATTGTCTCTATGCCCACAGAGAACCAGCAGACATATACTGTAGACTGAGCCACCACGTTACATAACAATGCAAAGATACAATAGAACTACCATCTTTTCACAGTGTATAACGGTCATTTTCCTTGCGGTGATATACAGGTTATAATAAGTCATACTTGCCTACACTCCTGAAAATCGAGTGCCGCTTCCACCCCCCCTCGGAAAGGCAGGCAAGCCTCCCAACAGCCGCCGACCGCGCCCCCCCCCCCCCTGCGGTTACAATAGAAGGTCGGCTGGGGGCGGTGATGAGATTCATGCTGAATCTGGTCATTTTGGCCCTACCCCCTGCTTCACAATGCCGCTATCTCGGCATTGCGTAACGGGGGCGGGTCCAAAATGAAGCAATTGTGTGGCCATGCCCCCACTCCACCCACAAATGCCGAGTCAGCTGCCCGGCCACGCCCCCCTACTATGCCGACCTGGTTGCTCCCTCCCGGAAGGAGCAGAATGTCGGCAACCCTGTAATAAGTAGACACCTATGGAATCCAGATACAGCCGACAGTACTTACAGTAATCAGGTGTTTGGTTTATTGAAGTGTATTATTATTAAACTTTATTTATAAAAAACTTTAATATTTTGCACTTCATTGCGCAAATAGGCTTATGGATGTGCCTAATCGTCACAAGCTTAGCCATGCAAGTCTTCATACAAGACTGGGCTTCTGTGCAGAAGGTGGCATGCAACACATTTAGCACTGCGGGTTTTATATTATAAGTGACCTTTAGTATTTTCAGTAAACACCTACGCTGTCCTATGTGTGACATACATCCAGTATACAGCTGCGAGTAATGGCGTTACACACAAAAACTACATATATATTCTGGTGCCCATCAGGAAGTCCTGTCTATCTTCTGCCTAAACCCACACGGAAACTCTTGCAGCTGTATTTGGAAATGAGATATGTGGGTGTGAGGGCAAGCTAACACATCGGGCTCTGAGCAGCATCTCTTAGTACTAAGAATATTGGTTTCAGTTTTATCTATTTGTGTAAAGCTGCCCATATCATACCCCAGCAATAAATGGCCACTTCGGTGCCCCCGAAACACTGAACAAAGCAAGTACATATGTCCTTGTGCACACTATAGGGCTGCTTTATATGCAGATGGAGGAGAAACATCGTACGCAAGTGCCCGATATTTTCCTCTGCACAAGCAGATATAAATAGAAGTGTAATTTCCTGATGAGTCTCTGTAGCTGAAACGAGTGTGTTAGAATGAAACGGTTACTTCCTGTAACTATTATGAGCCTGACTGTGAGATACACAAAAAATCGGTGGCAGTGGCGTCTATTGGCGGTAAAAGCCATCGCAGCAGCATTTATTTGCGATCGCCTGTCTGCGAGTTTATGTAAATAGCCTATAAATGCCTTCTCTTGTGTACATCTGCGCAGGCGAATATGCAAGGGCTGAGACGCCCGCTTTAGGTGACTGTGTATGCTGTAATGGCAGGTGCAGTATGTTTGTCTGCCCACAGACTCCTATACTTGCGGCTGTGTGTCTGAGGACACAGCATCTTGCACGGACCCGGCCGTGATACTCTCATAACGCTCCCCACTGACCGTACCATTTGTGCATGCACTAGCATCCTCCGCCCGGTAATTGCCCAGGAACGCCCATCCTAGCACTTTACAGCCATTGACATTGCGTGTGGATTGTGTGCAACTGAGAATCCGACCCTACCTTATGTCTTTAAGTCTCTGATGTTGCCATTCATTGTCTGCTGGTCACGCAATTTTAATTGAATTGTAGTAGATGATTGTAGTAGAGGAATCTTTATCTCCTCAGAGACAGAGGACTTTATTAGGAATATCTAAACTCTCCTCACACTGTCTGTAGTGTTG
Organism: Taudactylus pleione; assembly: GCA_031769625.1. Lineage (NCBI taxonomy): Eukaryota > Metazoa > Chordata > Amphibia > Anura > Myobatrachidae > Taudactylus > Taudactylus pleione. The sequence continues at coordinate 3,676,893 of JAUIMM010000072.1, forward strand.
TGCGACTAAAAGTTAATTAAAACAATTACCTCACTTGCACTTTTTTTTATTATCTTGAGGTGTAAGGATTCCTGGTCATCCTCCCTCTGCTGGCAGTGATGGGTATGGGTTTCTGCCTCTCCTCCCCCTGCTGGCAGTGATGGGTATGGGTTTCTGCGTCTCCTCCCCCTGCTGGCAGTGATGGGTATGGGTTTCTGCCTCTCCTCCCCCTGCTGGCAGTGATGGGTATGGGTTTCTGCCTCTCCTCCCCCTGCTGGCAGTGATGGGTATGGGTTTGATTCTCCTCCCTCTGCTGGCAGTGATGGGTATGGGTTTCTGCCTCTCCTCCCTCTGCTGGTAGTGATGGGTATGGGTTTCTGCTCCTCCTCCCTCTGCTGGCAGTGATGGGTATTCAGCACCACTTTCAGGAACAGCTCCATGGGGAGGAGCCAGCCACCAGCAGTGCTGCATAGGCAGATTCCCCCCGCCTACCTTCACCCCCCCCTCCCCCTTTAAGGCCAGAGCTGCTTTGTCATTTCCCCCTATGCTTGGTCATGGACTACCCCATCCCCCTTCCTCGGGTACATGCAGTACACTACTACTCACCTGGACTCACCTGGACACACAGTCTCAACAAACACTGAACCGCTTCAATTGCGGCCACTTTTACAGACCTGGACTATAACACGCTTTATTGAACACCATATATTTATTTTATTAACCACTTACCTGGCTGATATTTTTATTTTACAAACATGTCCCCAAATAATTGTTGTTGTTTTTTTTTAATGATAAAATGATGTTACCGCCATGGTGAGCAGAACAAAGTTAGTCGTAGAGAGAGACAATTTCAGTGGGCGTTCCTTGGAAGTAATTGGGTGGAGGGTGGGGGGTAGACACATGCGGGCATATCATGTTAGCAACTGCTACGTTTTCCAAAGACGCTCTGATTCCGGCAGCCATGCTCAGACGGACATTCTGCTCCTCCATAGGGCTGGTGTAATGTCCGATGGTGCGTTCTTTTTACTGAAAGCAGCCATTTAGCGCTGCAGCGTCTCTGTACAAATTCCATCGCTGCGGCATTAGCATAAAAACGCTTGTGCGCTGCGGAGAAAGCAGTCGCAGCTGGATTAGCGTCCCACCCTGGGAGCACTGCCAGCAATATGTTACACACACACACACTGCACCGCTTATTGTATGATGATAACCGCAGCCGGCAGATATCCACATGACCGCTGATACATTCTCACATTTACAAACTTACCATGTTACATCATTACTGTCACGTGTGTCCCTGCACTGTAACATACAGATGACATGATCTATCACCTGCCCCAGCCACTAGTGTCATACTATGGGGAAGTCCTGAGACAGAGCGGAGTCCTCTCCCCGTGGAGCCCAGGTCACGCTGTCCCTATCTGTATAGGACTGAAATCACGCCGTCACCAGTTACAGAGTAAATCTGCTCTAATCAGAAAGAACTGATACCTCATCTTCTAATGTGTTTTGCCTTTACCGATTTTTTTATAGACAGAAGCTATGGTGTTGATAGGTGTCAGTGATGGAGGTCGATCCAGACGATGAATAGCCTAACCAGGGACTGATTTATTGACCAGGTAGAATGGAGGATGCTGGTCAGATCCAGCCAGGAGTGGGTTAATGCAGGCGGCCTGCAGCATCTGTGGCAGAGACCGCCACATACACGAGGTGGTGGCAGTGAAGTGTAAGTAAATAGTAGGTGGGCAGTTTGGATATCCTGAAATACAAAAAAAACCAGCATGTTCCGAGGTTTGACGGCATCTTTTCACCATACCGCATCCCGCCCAGGGTAACAGAAGTTTAGCGCTCTATTTGGGGCGGATTATGAGGTCTTTTTCCGCAGTCACTGGGATCGGCTCCTGCGCAGATCATTAAACACCAGATTTGCAGAAGTATCGGATTTAATTAAATCTCTGAATCAGGCCATAGTTAAAGCTGTTTTTTGCGGAGTCTTCCTTCAAGTTCATGGACAACTGTTGTACTCACATAAGACATGTGGATGTCTTTCTAGTCATAAGACAATTTGTGTTGCTCAACGTTGTAGGTTTCACTTCTGCTTCCGTACAGTAAGAGCCATTTACCTTCCTCACTGCTACAGAGTATATTACCATACAGTACATATAGTATATTACAGCAGGAGCCTGATGCCCTCTGGTGGCCAATTAATTACAAATATTTATAATAATCTACATCTACGGTACCTGTTCTATGAGGGATGCAGTCATATTGCCAGCGGACGGAATGCTGGGCGTCGATATACCGGCGCCTGGCAATATGCCGATGCCGATACCCCAAAGGTGAAGAGGATACAGACGTCGGCATCGCGCAGCGCTGGAATCCCGATCGTCGGGAAGGGTAAGTAACTGCTCTGTCTCTGGGGAAGGGGGGATGTAGTCTGGTACCCAACGGTCAAAATGCCGACCGCCGGCTTCCAGACTGCTTTATCCCGACTAGGGACGAATGACAGGCTTCTAAATGTAGACGCCCATAATTTGCCCGACGTCGGGAGACCGGCGCCCAGCATCCCGATCGAGCGGATGCCGGGAGCCGCAGAGGACAGCTCCGGAGTGGGGCGGGTTAGGATTAGGGTTCCCCGGGGGGGACTTAGAGTAAGGTACCCCCCGGGAGATTTGGTTTAGGCAGCGGGGAAGGGCTCGTTAGGGTTAGGCACAGGTGGGGAGGTTAGGGTTAGGCACCCCTAAGGAGGGTTATGGTTAGGTTAGTTGATACTTACCTTTACGATGATCGGGATTTTCAGCACTGTCGGGAATTGAACCGCCGGCCATGAGCCCTGCGGTAACACATCACACCTGGGAAGAGAGAAGGGTTAGGTTTAGCCACCCCCGGGGGGAAATTAGGGTTAGGCACGCACGGGGAAGGGTTAGGTTAGGGGAAGGGGGGGATTAGGCATCACTGGAGGGGGGTTAGGTACCATCGGAAGGAGGTTAAGAAGTGCGGGAAGGGGGTTAGGGTGCGGGAAGGAGGAGTTAGGGATAGGCACCATCGGGGGTAGGTTAGGGTTAGGCACCACCAAGGGAGGGTTGGGGGGGGGGGGGAGGGAGGGGGTTAGGGTACTCACCTCCCGCTGCCGGAATTCTGTACCATGCGGGCTTCCGGTGTCGGGATTTCAGCCGCTGGCATAACATACCGATTCCGTTCTATGGAACACACTGGATTTATTGGGGCTTATGTAATAGGTGTCTGGCTGCAGCCACGGCGGGAACTCCTGCAACAGATGCAGCTTGCAGCCTATTACATAAGCCCCATGGTCTTTCAGATTAATAATGCCCTGAGCAAATGACCCCAGACATTCCCCATACTATCCTTTGCCTGCTCCAGGCATACATTGGCTCAGCAACGCTCCTCCCAGTGACTAGAGCAATAAATATGTGATGATGTTGTTAGACCCATACAGCTATAAAGTAATTATACTAGGGGTGTGCACCGGCCACTTTTCGTGTTTTGTGTTTTGGTTTTGGATCTGGATCTTTCTTCGTGTTTTGGATCTGGATTGGTTTTGCCAAAACCACCCTTCCGTGTTTTGGGTTCTGGGTTTTGTGTTTTGGATCTGTATTTTTTTGAAAAAAAGCATAAAAACAGCTAAAATCACAGAATTTGTAGGTTTTTCTGCTCCTATGCTATTATTAACCTCAATAACCTTAATTTCCACTAATTTCCAGTCTATTCTGAACACCTCACACCTCACAATAGTGTTTTTATGTCCAAAAGGTTGCACCGAGGTAGCTGGATGACTATGCTAAGCGACACGAGTGGGCGGCACAAACACGTGACCCATCTAGGAGTGACACTGCAGTGGCAGGCAGGATGGCAGTTAGAAAAACTAGGCCCCAAACTGTACATAATGCAAAGAAAAAAAGAGGTGCAAGATGGAATTGTCCTTGGGCCCTCCCACCCACCCTTATGTTGTATAAACAGGACATGCACACTTTAACAAATCAATCATTTCAGCGCCAGGGTCTGCCACACAACTGTGGCTGAAATGATTGGTTCGTTTGGGCCCCCACAAAACAAGCTGGCAATTAATGTGTCCCTGCACAAACTGGCTCTACGGAGGCAAGATGTCATCCTCATCCTCCTCATCCACCGATTCCTCACCCTCTTCAGTGTGTACATCCTCATCCTCACAAAGTATTAACTCGTCCCCACTTGAATCCACCACCACAGGTCCCTCTGTACCTTCTGGAGGCTGGTCTCCCTGGAAGAGCTGATAATTCATTTTGATGAACATCATCTTCTCCACATTCTGTGGAAGCAACCTCCTACGCCTTTCGCTGACAAGGTTCCCGGCTGCACTAAACACTCTTTCGGAGTACACACTGGAGGGGGGGCAACTCAGGTAAAATAGAGCCAGTTTGTACAGGGGCCTCCAAATTGCCTCTTTTTCCTGCCAGTACAGGTATGGACTGTCTGCCATGCCTACTTGGATGCTGTCACCGATGTAATCCTCCACCATTCTGTCAATGGTGACAGTATCATATGCAGTGACAGTAGACATGTCAGAAATTGTTGCCAGGTCCTTCAGTCCGGACCAGATGTCCAAACTTGGTCCTGCCTGCCCTGCATCACCGCCAGCGGGTTGCTTAGGATACCTAAGTTTTTTCCTGGCAGCCCCAGTTGCGGGAGAAAATGAAGAAGGAGCCGTTGACGTGTCACGTTCCGCTTCAGCTGACAGTGTGTTCACCAGCAGGTCTTTGCACCTCTGCAGGCTTGTGTCGGCCGGAAAGAGAGACACCACATAGGCTTTAAACCTAGGATCGAGCACGGTGGCCAAAATGTAGTGGTCTGATTTCAACAGATTGACCACCCTGGAATCCTGGCAAAGCGAATGAAGGGCTTCATCCACAAGTCCCACATGCCGAGCGGAATCGCTCCGTCTTAGCTCCTCCTTCACTTTCTCCAGCTGCTTCTGCAAAAGCCTGATGAGGGGAATGACCTGACTCAAGCTGGCAGTGTCTGAACTGACTTCACGTGTGGCAAGTTCGAAGGGCTGAAGAACCTTGCACAACACGGAAATCATTCTCCACTGCGCTTGAGTCAGGTGCATACCCCCTCCTTTGCCTATGTCATAGGTGGATGTATAGGCTTGTATGGCCTTTTGCTGCTCCTCCATCCTCTGAAGCATATAGAGGGTTGAGTTCCACCGCGTCACAACCTCTTGCTTCAGGTGATGGCGGGGCAGGTTCAAGAGTGTTTGCTGGCGCTCCAGTCTTCGGCACGCAGTCGCTGAATGGCGAAAGTGGCCAGAAATTTTTCGGGCCACCCAAAGCGTCTCCTGCACGCCCCTGTCGCTTTTCAGAAAATTCTGCACCACCAAGTTTATTGTGTGAGCAAAACATGGGACGTGCTGGAATTTGCCCAGATGTAATGCCCGCACAATATTGGTGGCGTTGTCAGATATCACAAATCCCCAGGAGAGTCTAAGTGGGGTAAGCCACTGGGCGATGATTTCCCTCAGTTTCTCTAAGAGGTTGTCGGCGGTGTGCCTCTTACTGAAACCGGTGATACACAGCGTAGCCTGCCTTGTAACGAGCTGGCGTTTCTGAGATGCTGCTACTGGTGACGCTGCTGCTGTTGCTGCGTAAGGTGATACATCTACCCAGTGGGCTGTCACAGTCATATAGTCCTTAGTCTGCCCTGTTCCACTTGTCCACATGTCCGTGGTTAAGTGGACATTGTGTACAACGGCATTTTTCAGGACACTGAGGACACTTTTTCTGACGTTTCTGTACAGTCTCGGTATCGCCTGCCTAGTGAAGTGGAATCTAGACGGGATTTGGAACCGGGGACACACTACCTCCATCAATTGTCTAAATCCGACTGCACTAATGGCGGATACCGGACGCACGTCTAACACCAACATAGCAGTCAAGGCCTCAGTTATACGTTTTGCTTCAGGATGACTGCTGTCGTACTTCATCCTCCTCGCTAAGGACTGTTGGAGGGTCAATTGTTTAGTAAAAGTAGTGGTGTTCCTACTTCCTCTCTGGGATGATGAACGACTCCCAGCAGCAGCAGCAACAGCAGCAGCGGCAGCAGTAGGCGTAGCAATGCAGGATCCTCCGGAGGAATCCCGGATAGGAGAGTCAGTCATGCCAGTGATATGGCCTGCAGGACTACTTCCGATCCTGACTAAGGAGGAAATTGACGAGGAGGGAGTTGACGGTGTGGTTTGCAGGCGCTTGGATACAACAGGACAACGGGATTTAGGTGTCCCTGGACTGCTTACGGTCTGAGCCAAAGTTTCTGAACTTGACAGTAACTTTTTATGAACGCGCTGCAGGTGCCGTATAAGGGAGGATGTTCCTAGGTGGTTGACGTCCCTACCCCTACTTATTTCACCTTTACATATGGTACATATGGCAAGACAGTTGTTGTCCGGATTTGGATAGAAATATTGCCAGACCAAAGAGGTGGAATGTTTGGTCTTCTGCCCAGGCATGACCGTGATGGGCTTTTTCATCCCACGGACAACAACTGTCTCCCCCGGAGCCTGATTTAAACAAACCACATCACCATCAGAATCCTCCTCGCCAACTTCCTCCTCAGCGCCAGCTACACCAGTATCCTCATCCTGTTGTACTTCAACAGTGACATCTTCAATTTGCATATCAGCAAGTGGACTGTGGGTGCTCCTTTCAGCACTTGCAGGGGGCGTGCAAATGGTGGAAAGAGCCACCTCTTCCCGTCCAGTGCTGGGAAGGTCAGGCATCGCAACCACCACCACACTTGGACTCTCTTTGGGGATTTGTGATATCTTCTTAGAAAGCACAGTTCTTCGCTGTGCTTTTGCCAGCTTAACTCTTTTGATTTTTTTAGTGGGAGGAGTGCTTCCATCGTCATGTGAAGCTGAACCACTAGTCATGAACATACTAGGGATCGACCTTAGCCGTTCCTTGCCACTCCGTGTCGTAAATGGCATATTGGCAAGTTTACGTTTCTCTTCAGCTGATTTAAATGTCTTTTTCAAGGTCATTTTCCTGAACTTTGCCATTTGGGATTGTATGTGCCCTCTACTATGACATTGGGCATCGGCCTTGGCAGACGACGTTGATGGCATGTTATCGTCTATGTCATGACTAGTGGCAGCAGCTTCAGCACTAGGAGGAAGTGGTTCTTGATCTTTCTCTATTTTATTTTTATCGGAGAAAGTTTGGTCCTCCATTTATGTTATATCGATTTGATATATACGTGCGGCTAAACACAGAAAATAATTTTTTTTTGGTTTGGACTGGAGTGTACTTTGGGGGTTACAGCACCCTTTAACGGTCAAGCCAGCCGGCCCTTTACTTATGACACAGGCGCACGCTTGGCACTACTTTGTTGATGCACGTGCGGCTACTGCGCACACAATTCACAAACACAGAAAATAATTTTTTTTTGGTTTGGACTGGAGTGTACTTTCGGGGGTTACAGCACCCTTTAACGGTCAAGCCAGCCGGCCCTTTACTTATGACACAGGCGCACGCTTGGCACTACTTTGTTGATGCACGTGCGGCTACTGCGCACACAATTCACAAACACAGAAAATAATTTTTTTTTAGGTTTGGACTGGAGTGTACTTTCGGGGGTTACAGCACCCTTAACGGTCAAGCCAGCCGGCCCTTTACTTATGACACAGGCGCACGCTTGGCACTACTTTGTTGATGCACGTGCGGCTACTGCGCACACAATTCACAAACACAGAAAATAATTTTTTTTTTGGTTTGGACTGGAGTGTACTTTCGGGGGTTACAGCACCCTTAACGGTCAAGCCAGCCGGCCCTTTACTTATGACACAGGCGCACGCTTGGCACTACTTTGTTGATGCACGTGCGGCTACTGCGCACACAATTCACAAACACAGAAAATAATTTTTTTTTTGGTTTGGACTGGAGTGTACTTTCGGGAGTTACAGCACCCTTAACGGTCAAGCCAGCCGGCCCTTTACTTATGACACAGGCGCACGCTTGGCACTACTTTGTTGATGCACGTGCGGCTACTGCGCACACAATTCACAAACACAGAAAATAATTTTTTTTTGGTTTGGACTGGAGTGTACTTTCAGGGGTTACAGCACCCTTTAACGGTCAAGCCAGCCGGCCCTTTACTTATGACACAGGCGCACGCTTGGCACTACTTTGTTGATGCACGTGCGGCTACTGCGCACACAATTCACAAACACAGAAAATATTTTTTTTTTGGTTTGGACTGGAGTGTACTTTCAGGGGTTACAGCACCCTTTAACGGTCAAGCCAGCCGGCCCTTTACTTATGACACAGGCGCACGCTTGGCACTACTTTGTTGATGCACGTGCGGCTACTGCGCACACAATTCACAAACACAGAAAATAATTTTTTTTTGGTTTGGACTGGAGTGTACTTTCGGGGGTTACAGCACCCTTTAACGGTCAAGCCAGCCGGCCCTTTACTTATGACACAGGGGCACTCTTGGCACTACTTTGTTGATGCACGTGCGGCTACTGCGCACACAATTCACAAACACAGAAAATAATTTTTTTTTAGGTTTGGACTGGAGTGTACTTTCGGGGGTTACAGCACCCTTAACGGTCAAGCCAGCCGGCCCTTTACTTATGACACAGGCGCACGCTTGGCACTACTTTGTTGATGCACGTGCGGCTACTGCGCACACAATTCACAAACACAGAAAATAATTTTTTTTTTGGTTTGGACTGGAGTGTACTTTCGGGGGTTACAGCACCCTTAACGGTCAAGCCAGCCGGCCCTTTACTTATGACACAGGCGCACGCTTGGCACTACTTTGTTGATGCACGTGCGGCTACTGCGCACACAATTCACAAACACAGAAAATATATTATTTTTTTAGCACTTGGGGGGAGCACCCCTGATGGACAGAGCACCCCCTGGACAACACTACAGCACCCCTTTAGGACTGGGACACTGCACAGGACTTTGGAACTGACTGCACAACACAGTCCAGCCAGCCCCTATGGACTTTGAAGTAGTGGACACAGCCCCTATTAACAACAGCAGCACAGCACAACACAGCCAGCCCCTATGGACTTTGAAGTAGTGGACAACAGCAGCACTACACTACACTACACTACACAGCACTAACTCCCACCCTCCCTCTTCACTGTCCACAGCCGAGTGAGAAAATGGCGCCGACGCGGGTACCTTATATAGGATCCAAAACCCGCGAGACTCGGAAGGCGGGATGATGACGTTTTGCCTCGATGTCAGATCCGAGTCAGGCGGGAAAAGTCGAGCCTGACTCGGATCGGACTCGGATCGGGGGGGCTCGGGGGGGTTCGGATTTCAGAAATCCGAACCCGCTCACCCCTAAATTATACTAGATGCTAGAAAATAAGTGCTGGAACCTTAGGAATAAAATAGAATGGATAGACACTTGCTGCATACAAAACAATGGGGTCTATTCAAGTAAAACATGAACTGGCAACCGAAAAATATCACTATATATCGCATCACATCGATGGGATATATAACGTACACTTACCTGTCCGGTGTCATCCTGCGGTAACTGGCTCCTCCACGATCCCTTGAACCAGTGAAAATACAAACATATCGGGAGCGTCTGAGAGTAGCAGGTTACGTCAGAACTGCTGCAAAGGATGCTGGATACTAGGGGCGGAGCCAGTGCCAGGTATAGAGCAGGGTTGGCAGCTGTCACAAGGGGCGGATTGGTCATTACTTTTTGCGGGAAGAATCCCGGTGGGCCAATTGTTTGTGGGGCCACTTTTCAATTGTGGCCCTGCCCCCCAACTCGCATCACCCGCCCCTGTACAATCTGTGTTTTACACAGGCAGCCCGGCAGGTGTCCTAAGGCGAGCTCAGGGAGGACAGAAACCTCCCGTTGAGCAGAAGGGCAAAATATAAAATATACCAATAATAAGGCCTCATGATAAAGGCACATACATAAATGCAAGGCCACACCCATTTTTTCAGGTGCGCGCCTAAGGCGCGCACATGGGCCCACTTTCAAGGGTTTTTCCAGGGCCACTTTAGATTCCCAATCCGCCCCTGGCTGTCCCTGTTGGGTGATGTCCTGCAGCTGGGAGTAGGGTTGGCAGCTGTCACTGTTGGGTTATGTCCTGCAGCTGGGAGTAGGGCTGGCAGCTGTCACTGTTGGCTTATGTCCTGCAGCTGGGAGTAGGTTTGGCAGCTGTCACTGTTGGGTTATGTCCTGCAGCTGGGAGTAGGGTTGGCAGCTGTCACTGTTGGGTGATGTCCTGCAGGGAGTAGGGTTGGCAGCTATCACTGTTGGATTATGTCCTGCAGCTGGGAGTAGGGCTGGCAGCTGTCACTGTTGGGTTATGTCCTGCAGCTGGGAGTACGGTTGGCAGCTGTCACTGTTGGGTAATGTCCTGAAGCTGGGAGTAGGGTTTGCAGCTGTCACTGTTGGATGATGTCCTGCAGCTGGGAGTAGGGCCTGCAGCTGTCACTTGGGTGATGTCCTGCAGCTGGGAGTACGGTTGGCAGCTGTCACTGTTGGGTGATGTCCTGCAGCTGGGAGTAGGGTTGGCAGCTGTCACTGTTGGGTGATGTCCTGCAGCTGGGAGTAGGGCCAGCAGCTGTCACTTGGGTTATGTCCTGCAGCTGGGAGTATGGTTGGCAGCTGTCACTGTTGGGTTATGTCCTTCAGCTGGGAGTAGGGTTTGGCAGCTGTCCCTGTTGGGTTATGTCCTGCAGCTGGGAGTAGGGTTGGCAGCTGTCACTGTTGGGTTATGTCCTGCAGCTGGGAGTAGGGTTGGCAGCCGTCCCCGTTGGGTGATGTCCTGCAGATGGGAGTAGGGTTGGTAGCTGTCACTGTTGGGTTATGTCCTGCAGCTAGGAGTAGGGCTGGCAGCTGTCACTTTTTGGAGTTTGGTATATAAGGATCAGTTCACAGTCCCACAAGGTAATAATGAGGACTGCCATCTGCACCAATAGCCTTTTGCATGAGTTTTCTATAACATCTCATACTTTAGGTCATTAGTACATAGCGGTTAACCAGTTTCTGCATAAGGGAAGGGGGGGGGGGGCATATGTATATCATGTGGGCTGCCAGATCTTATGCTATGGTGCTAATCATGTTGTGCGTGGGCTGACCACCTCTCTAATGGCTGGCCACTTCTGTCAGGTGGATGGCACACCGCCTCTGGTAAATGACCTTGCTCCTATGTGGGTCCCTATCGTTGCATTCCCCGGTGGGCCCTTCATGCCCCACTGCAACACTGACTGGAACCATCCTCCTGTAATATAGAGGGCACAGTAGCATACGGCTGTCACATCAGTCCTGCCACCTCTGCTGCGCTATTTCCTCCACACCAGTGCTAGCGCCATCCTTCCAAGGCGCACAGTCTGTTGTCCTCTTTATGTCTGCACCCTCATAAGCACATTCCATAGCTGATCGCTCGGCCACTTACCCACTGACGTCACAGCTTTCTCTATTGTCATGGTTGGAATGAGCGATCCATGGGACGGATTACTCTGTGTGTATCTTGTTGTCTGTATATTCTATTTCCTACTTTGCATTTCACCAAAGAAGTAAGGCTCATCCCACCCATTGTAACCCACAAAGTGCACCCAAGATGGCAGCCTGGCATGGCACTTTTGTGGGTAGGATAAGCAGTGTGTGGAAACATCCTGAGTGGCAGCAGTATGGTTATCCAGCCCCGATCCCATTCCTTGCACAGCCATTATCTCGTCTTTATTCAGGTCAGGACCCAGAATAAGGATCAAAGCAAAAATTAAGCTAAATTAAAAAGTAAGACCAAAAACTGCTGGGAGACGGATAAAGCCCCCACACGGCCTGGTGCTGTAAGTAAACTGGCATGCTGCCGGCAGCCATGGGGCGTAGGGAGGAGGGCACGGACAAGCACATTTACCCCGGGTCCCCAATTGGAGGACTAAGTGGTAAATAAATACATTTCACCAATAAGAATCAGCACCAACATTTATTTATATTGAAGGATGAGGGACAATGGTATAATAACCTCTACATTCTTATACAGTCCTGAGAGAAGACTCCGTAGGATGGGGGCACCATTGTCCCCCGAGAATGAGCGCTGGTCCACAGGTGATGATACGCAGAGTTATGGTGGGTCCGATGATGAGGAGTAGTCCTGCTATGGGGGAGCACAACCGCAGCCCTGGTCTGCGCAGACCGCAGGTAGAGGGGACCATGCAGCAGCCCAAGCTGGCATGCGCCATCAGCGGGATGATGCCACAGGGCAATCTGTCTCTCAGGGCAGCACTCCAACAGTCAGTCATACTCCAAGGGTGAAGATCAGTCTGGCAATAAGGACACACAGGCAGAAGCCGTCCAGTCCAGACCTGCAAACCACAGGTAAGAAGATCCAGCTGCCCACAGAGCGGGGTTTAGCCATGGTAAAGGCACAATATTACAGAAGGTGGAAAAGGGGTGGAATGAGAGGGATGGAGGACATGGATGGAGAAATGGGGGTGGGGGGATAGGTTTAATCTCCCCCCATCTTGCCGAAGCGGCTCTGAAAATACACAAATCCACAATTAGTAGTGCACACACAATCTCCAATAATAATGTTATGGGGGGAGGGACAAAGCAGCGTCACATGACGACTTACATGGAGCACCAGGAGCTCGTTCTCCTGCTTCAAGATGTTTCATTTTTTTCTCCAGCAGGAGATTTTGATCCATCTGTCATAAGAAGGAAGGAAATGGTCATGTGACTAGGAGGAAGGAGAGTACATATAGTAATAGTGACATTATATACAGCCAGCACCAGAACCATGTGTTACACAATCTGCTTACAGGATCATTCATACGGGAAGAGCACGGGCAGGTTTTCCCAATATTTATATCACAACAGAACGCCAGGTGGTCGGCAGCTACTGTAATGTGATATTCAGGCCTATTATATACATGCTGCACTGTGTGTATACAATTGTGCTGTCACCCATCACACCAGCCCGGCTCCCCGGGGGAATGCAGTGGTAGTGCCCATGCTTATAGGGGGGTGTGATCAGCCCCCTGCTATGCTAACCGGGCTGCCAGCTCCCAGGGGGGACCGTCAGAATGTCGGCAGGTTTGAGTAGGAGGGATGTGGCCCAGTCAATCTGATGACTGGTAAAGTATTAGTACAAGAACATTCTATGCAGGGCTAATATTTACTGTAAAGGTTCTCACACTCGCTCCTCAGGAACCCAAACAATTCATGCTTTTCAGGTTTCCTCACAGAAGCACAATTGCAATCATTAGCTCCACCTGTGGGTCTTTTAAAATGTGTCAGTGAGTAATGACTACACCTGTGCACCTGCTGTGTGACCTGGGAAATGTGTCAGTGAGTAATGACTACACCTGTGCACCTGCTGGGTGACCTGGGAAATGTGTCAGTGAGTAATGACTACACCTGTGCACCTGCTGGGTGACCTGGGATATGTGTCAGTGAGTAATGACTACACCTGTGCACCTGCTGGGTGACCTGGAAAATGTGTCAGTGAGTAATGACTACACCTGTGCACCTGCTGGGTGACCTGGGAAATGTGTCAGTGAGTAATGACTACACCTGTGGCACCTGCTGTGTGACCTGGGATATGTGTCATTGAGTAATGACTACACCTGTGCACCTGCTGTGTGACCTGGGATATGTGTCAGTGAGTAATGACTACACCTGTGGCACCTGCTGTGTGACCTGGGATATGTGTCAGTGAGTAATGACTACACCTGTGCACCTGCTGGGTGACCTGGGATATGTGTCAGTGGGTAATGACTACACCTGTGCACCTGCTGGGTGACCTGGTGGAATAATGACTACACCTGTGCACCTGCTGGGTGACCTGGGAAATGTGTCAGTGAGTAATGACTACACCTGTGCACCTGCTGGGTGACCTGGGAAATGTGTCAGTGGGTAATGACTACACCTGTGCACCTGCTGGGTGACCTGGGAAATGTGTCAGTGAGTAATGACTACACCTGTGCACCTGCTGGGTGACCTGGGAAATATGAACTATTTGGGGTCCGAGTTTGAGAACCAGTGATTTAATGTAACCTAGTCCTCACCGTGGCTTCCAGAGTACGGATCTTTCTCTGCTGCTCCCGGATGGTGTCTTGCTTCAATTCTATGATATGCATGCTTACTAACTTCTTTTCCCAAAAATATCCGGGGCAGCCATGATCCTTTGTATAGATCATAGTGACATTACAGCATTACCATACAATAACATGAATGACAATCACCATTATAAACAAATGCCTAAACAGGGCTTAGAAATTGCGCCTTCTTTTTTTTAACATATCAACAAATCAGATCCAAGTTATTATTTTCCAGAGAAGTTTAGGGAATGAAAGTAGACATCTGATTGGTTGCTGTGAATTACTGCACATATGTGCACATTTGCTTACATTATTAAATAAGCCTCAATTTATTTGCAACTAAACGCCTTTAGCCCTTTTGGAGAAAAGCACTATATAAATGAAATTATTATTATTATACATCAGTGAGAGCATTTTTTATGTTTTTGTGTGTTCCCAAATCTGCCGCATGACTAACAAGCAAGCTGTATATCTGTACTGTTAGGCTGTCTCGTAGGGTATTACATATGTAATCTGCCGCATGACTAACGAGCAAGCTGTATATCTGTACTGTTAGGCTGTCTTGTAGGGTATTATGTATAATCTGCCGCATGACTAACGAGCAAGCTGTATATCTGTACTGTTAGGCTAAGTTGTATATCTGTACTGTTAGGCTGTCTCGTTGGGTGAATAAGTCTATTGCTGTAACTTTGTGCCAGCTATGTACTCTGACATCAGCACCCCAGCACCTGACATGGGAACACCCCTAAGTATAGAGAGATTATGGAGCCCATTTATCAACAATCGTATTTACAACGCAATATGGGCGCAATACTCAGGGCCGGCTCGAGGCGTGTTAGACCAGAGCGGTGGAACAGGGGCGCACCCCTCCCAACCATTCCCGATTTCAGCTACAGCCCAGCCTGACGTTAAATGGGAGGCGTGCCATACGGGCAAGCCCCCAAATAACGTAACTTAGGTGGTGTGGCCTTTGGTAATTAGGTTACACCCCCATTTTTGGTCACGTGCGTTGAAGCGCCTCAGTTTCCTTCTGCACAGGGCGCGGCTCCTCCTGGAGCCGGCCCTGGCAATACTAGCGCCCATGATTGCATTGCAGGATGCGATCATAGCACCGGCATGTATCATACAGCACACACAGGGACAGGGGGTCAGAAAGGAGGAGCCCGTCCCTGCGATGTGCTCAGTGACCGCATCAGTGGCCTCATCACTCCTGTGCCGGGACTCCTGTGCATGAGGCGGCCATTGCCTGGGGGGACTTCCTCCGGAGTCCTCTCCCACTTAGTTTTGCAATGTGAAGCCTAAAGGCTACAGCAGCACATCACCATCGTCACATGACTTTAGCTGCGGGGACGAAGCTCCGGAATGTGAAGGTAAATCTGACAGCACTGCATACACCATAGACGCCTGTGAGGGCAGCGGCTGTAGCTGGAATTGGAGGGACCGCAGAAGAATTTACCCTTCTTTAAGCGCTCTCTACTTTAAACCTTAAACCCCTAAGGATGGCCGTATTCGCGCAGTGAACCATAACCCCCGCTGCTTCCGGCACCTTAGTTGCCGACACTGTGGTAGAACTCTAAGGGCTCTCCTGCTTCCTTTTAAATTTGTGCACTAAGCAACGCATGAGCTTGCGCGGCCTTTCAGATGCACTGGAAGGATCACTAGAAACATCAGTGGTTGGGGAATGTGTGCTGCGTGAATGGGTTAACACCATGCTCACCGTATCCTGACGCGTAAGGACCAGCCCCTGCTTCCTGTGTGTTCGCCAACAGTCCCTCGCTGCGCGGTGCGCCCACCACGACTTGACTCGACGATATCACCATACTATCTGTCCACGGGACCTTGACAACGTGCTTGGAAGACTCCGAAAAAACACAACCTGGGGGCTTGAAACAATCATAGGTGAAACCAAAGGAACAGCAGGTCCCTCCGCAGGGATGCCTGGTGTGCCAGGGACCCGGGTGGGAACGCTGGTAGTTGGGGGCGGAAGGAGAAGTGGGGGTTGTGGTGTGCGTGTTGCTTGCATGCACGCGGCTGCGGGGGGGGAGGCGGCTGCTGCGCCTGGTAGAAAGGTGAAAAAAAATAAAATAAATCTTTGGGGGGGGGCGAACAGGTACTGGGAGGGAGGCGGTGGCTGGTGGTACATGGGCGGGGCCGGAAGTTACAGGGTGGAAAAATTGTAAGGAGGGGTTGCGTGGAGACCCTATAGCGGGAAAATAAGGGGACCAGTCAGGCTGCTGCGCCCCAAATATAATTGGAGGGAGAACAGGGGGGGGGGTGCTGAGCGTCAAATGCCCGAATGCGAAAGGGTGTAAGCCCCCCTTATGGGTGCCGGGGAAACTGATCCCAGGAAGTTGCTGGGTGCTGTGCCTGCTTTCCCAGTGATGTGGGACCGCGCAGGGGGGGCACGCTATGTGGGGGGGCTTGGGGATAAACAATAGTGGGTAGTATTGCGGGGGCAGTGCTCCCTGCCGCAGCTGTGTAAAAGTAAAATGGCCGCCGCAACCATGTGGGCGGGGCCAGCTGCCGATGCAGGGCGCGGGCTGGCCAGGTACAGCGGGGATTGAGCCGGGGAATTGTGGCCGCCTGCGCTACTCGCAGCACTGCCGGAGAGCCAAGCGGCCATGATGGGCGGGAGGGGCGCCTGAAGCCCGCTGGCCAGAAGCGGGGACCCGGGCTGAGGCGGCATCGCGGCCGGAAGCAGGCCGCAACCGGTGTTTGGAAGGGGCACCGATTCACAGGTAAGGGGGATAGCAGCCTGCATCAAGCGGCGTGGGCGCGGGAGGGATCAGGACACGGGGCCTGGGCAATGTCAAGGCGGGGAGGAAAGGGGGGGGCACTGGTGGACAGCTGGGGGTGAAGGAAGGGGAGCAGGGAAGGGAAAAGAAAAGAAAAGAGGGGAACCGGTGTTTAAAGAAAAGGAGAGGAAAGAAATAGAATAAGAAAAGCAGGAGATAAAAAAGACACAGGATTGATGCAAGACAAACAGATGAAGAAGTGAATAAACAATAAAAGACAGACATGTATAACACAATATGTATGACACTTAGCCAGCCTGGTTGTTGAATAAACTGGAAAGAGGAAGATGTCTCCCTTCCCCAGACTATTTATATGGGACCTCTAAGCCCTCCCCTAAATCCTACCATAGGCTTATACTCCTCAAGTGACAAATACTAACTGCAACCCCCCCCAGCTTTTAACCCTTAACTTACCTAACAAAATTACATATCAAACAGGGTGCTTATCTATCCTCAAACTTATTCAAGTATTCGGATGCATTTGTCACTTTATGTCGCATAGTAAGAAGAGCATGGCGCTATTAGTGTGAGGTGGCTGCTGCTGTGTATGGAGAGGAAGTGTGTACTGTACCTCAGTGGATGCCGGGTGCTCCATCAGGGGGCAGCAGTGTAAGAAGAGCATGGCGCTATTAGTGTGAGGTGGCTGCTGTGTATGGAGAGGGAGTGTGTACTGTACCTCAGTGGGTGCCAGGTGCTCCATCAGGGGGTAGCAGTGTAAGAAGAGCATGGCGCTATTAGTGTGAGGTGGCTGCTCTGTATGGAGAGGAAGTGTGTACTGTACCTCAGTGGATGCCAGGTGCTCCATAAGGGGACAGCAGTGTAAGAAGAGCATGGCGCTATTAGTGTGAGGTGGCTGCTGTGTATGGAGAGGAAGTGTGTACTGTACCTCAGTGGGTGCTGTGTATGGAGAGGAAGTGTGTACTGTAATCTCAGTGGGTGCCGGGTGCTCCATCAGGGGGCAGCAGTGTAAGAAGAGCATGGCGCTATTAGGGGAGGCAATCGGGAAGCCGACTGCCTAAATACCGGCAGCCGGCTTCCCGACTGCCATTTCCCGGCAAGGGTGAAATGCCGGGCGTCTAGATGTAAACGTCCGATCGTAGGGATGCCGGGCGCCGCGAGCGGACAGCCGCGCGGGGGGGGGAGGGTTAGGTTTAGGGCTCCCGGGGGGGACTTAGGGTTAGGCACCCCCGCGGGAGGGTTACGCTAGGGGGAGGGAAGGTTAGGGTTAGGCACCCCCCTGGTGGACTTAGGTTTAGGCAGCGGGGAAGGGGGTGGTTAGGGTTAGGCACTTAGAGGGGGGATGTTAGGGTTAGGCACCCCTAAGGAGGGTTAGGGTTAGGGGGGTTAGGTTAGGTTAGTAAATACTTACCTATCCACGATCGGGATTTCCAGCGCTGTCGGGCTTCCGCTGCGTCGCACTCTGCTCCTGTCGGGCTGCCGCTAACGGGAATCAAACCGCCGGCCATGCTGCCGGCGGTATTTCATACCAATTCCGCTATTAGTTTAAGGTGGCTGCTGTGTATGGAGAGGAAGTGTGTACTGTACCTCAGTGGCTGCTGTGTATGGAGAGGAAGTGTGTACTGTACCTCAGTGGGTGCTGTGTATGGAGAGGAAGTGTGTACTGTACCTCAGTGGCTGCTGTGTATGGAGAGGAAGTGTGTACTGTACCTCAGTGGCTGCTGTGTATGGAGAGGAAGTGTGTACTGTACCTCAGTGGCTGCTGTGTATGGAGAGGAAGTGTGTACTGTACCTCAGTGGGTGCTGTGTATGAAGAGGAAGTGTGTACTGTACCTCAGTGGGTGCTGTTTATGGAGAGGGAGCGTGTACTGTACCTCAGTGGGTGCCGGGTGCTCCATCAGGGGGCTATTAGTGTGAGGTGGCTGCTGTGTATGGAGAGGGAGCGTGTACTGTACCTCAGTGGGTGCCAGGTGCTCCATCAGGGGGCAGCAGTGTTTGAAGAGCATAGCGCTATTAGTGTGAGGTGGCTGCTGTGTATGGAGAGGGAGCGTGTACTGTACCTCAGTGGGTGCCAGGTGCTCCATCAGGGGGCAGCAGTGTTTGAAGAGCATGGCGCTATTAGTGTGAGGTGGCTGCTGTGTATGGAGAGGAAGTGTGTACTGTACCTCAGTGGCTGCTGTGTATGGAGAGGAAGTGTGTACTGTACCTCAGTGGGTGCTGTGTATGGAGAGGGAGCGTGTACTGTACCTCAGTAGGTGCCGGGTGCTCCATCAGGGGGCTATTAGTGTGAGGTGGCTGCTGTGTATGGAGAGGAAGTGTGTACTGTACCTCAGTGGCTGCTGTGTATGGAGAGGAAGTGTGTACTGTACCTCAGTGGGTGCTGTGTATGGAGAGGGAGCGTGTACTGTACCTCAGTGGGTGCCAGGTGCTCCATCAGGGGGAAGCAGTGTTTGAAGAGCATGGCGCTATTAGTGTGAGGTGGCTGCTGTGTATGGAGAGGAAGTGTGTACTGTACCTCATTTGTTGCCGGGTGCTCCATCAGGGGGCAGCAGTGTAAGAAGAGCTCAGTAACCAAGGTGTTTAGCTCTTCTGTGCTTTTCAGCCATGTCTATATATGAGCAGACAGTTGCTTATTATCACCTTGGGGTATCACACGCAGCGGTCCTCTGGGTGTAGCTGTATCTATTACAGAACACAGCAGGGCAATGCTGTAATCCGTGGCAGCAACATATGGCTAAAAAGCACAGAAATATACTAGATACTGAATTGAATATTTAAGTCGTAGATGGATTTACCAAACAGATTAAAGTTACCTGAAGGTGTAAGACCACTTTTAAAAATAAAAACGTTTTTATGTAGCCACTAAGTATAAGAACCCTTCATCTTACTTAATTCCATTAAGATCATTAACCCCTTTATCCTCATAATCAATCTGAATCATCTTAACTGACCCTTTTATTATTAACCCACACTTGCCAGTTAACCAATCTTCCCCGTGGAGGTAGGAGGGGGGCTGTTAGGGAGGAGGTAAGGACCACGTGGGGCAGCAATAGGCTGCATGGCCCCTGCAATGTGAGGCATAGCAAGACAGTATTTTATTCAGAAAGACACAGGGCCTGATTCAGAGACGATCGCTCTGAATTTGGGCGTTTTTTTTTTTTTTTTTTTTCATGGTGCGGCCTCCTGGCCGCTCGCATAGCTGTGGGTGACCACCCACAGCTATTGCGAGCGGCCAGGATAATGGTCGCGATGGTCAAGACCATCGCAACCATCGGGCTTGCGACGAAACCCTTGTGGTAGGGTCTCGTGGCCGCAAGCCCCAGAGAGCTTCCAGCTCTAATAGAACCGGAAGCTCTCCCACTGACATCACTGGTGATGTCAGTGGGGCCGCCCCCAAATGGCAGCCACCCACCCTGCCCGCCTACCAAACGGGGCGAGCTGTCAATCACCATCGACAGCTCGCCCCCTTTAGTGCGAAACCCGAAGCGACAGAGCACCCGTCGCTATCCGGATCTCGCGCATGCGCACGACTGAGCCGGCTCCGTTGTGCGCATGCCCAGTGGGCCACCATCGACCCGGTTGCTAGCGCTCAACGCTTGCGACCAGGTCTGAATCAGGCCCACAGACCGCCCAGCTAGCCCCCTGCTTACACACAAACCGCCTCCCAAGGCCTATGGCCAATCACCCCCTGTGTGTTCTGCATATGGGGTGAGGGTCATCACTCTGACCAACAGGAAACCAAAATCAGAGAGATTGCAGCTTCCTATTGGTCTGTACGGCACCTCCCCCAAATGCTTCCGGCCAATCACACTGTGAGTAAACAGTTGCTGTGAGAGACTACGGTAATGCACCTTGATGCTTGCGTAGTGAGATTTAAGCTGCATACACACTAGACGATTTCCTCCATGAGCAATATCGTCTAGTGTGTCCCCAGCAGGGGTGTGCTCAGTGTGGCTAAGACATTGAGCACACACACTGAACGATATTGTGAACGGTATCATTCAGTGCCGGAACCTCCCTTATCCCCGAACCTGCAACAACCTGACAATATCGTCAGGTTGCCCTGCAGGTACTGCCGATGACCGACGTTGTCAACGACCAGCAGGAGCGCGCATCGCTGGTTGTTGACGGCATACACACTACCCGATATTATGGACGTCTGAATAACGATATTGTTATATCGTTCAAAATATCGGGTAGTGTGTACACAGCCTTAGGCTCAATTGCGTAAATATAGGCATGACGTAGAGTTCTCAATCAGGGAAATATCCCTGTAATCCTCCATCTTCATTGATTAGCATTGTGTTTTCTATTAAGGGTTACCACAGACAAATATAAAAGCAACATATTGTTATTTATCAAACTAGGTCCTCTTTTGAGGGTTTATCCAGACACTCAGCATCACATATGTCTCCAGGGATTTTGGACAAAAGCACATTCCAGACTAGTTCTTTTTTTTCTTCATATTATTGTATGACTTCTTTTAACCTTTTCATGGCTGTATGTGGTTTGCCCCTCAGTAATAAGACAAATATAACATTTTCAGCGACCATTTTGTAAGGGAAACTGTAATTTCCTAGCCTAGAGAATACTTTTTATGCTTTTATCATTATGGCAAATTGGTAGCCATTTTGTGGCACATTGGTAGCCATTTCGTGGCACATTGGTAGCCATTTCGTGGCACATTGGTAGCCATTTTTTTCTACAAGGGTTTTTTTATTACTCCATGAGCATACCAGTCTAAGGGGTAGATGTTCCAAGCCTTCTAAAAGAAAATATGGTGAAGTTACCAAACTATTGGATTCTGCCATTTTAAAATTGCTAGTTACAGAATAGAAGCCAATTGGTTGCTATAGGTTCCTGCTCAGCATGTAATGGCCTTCAGAAGTATAATGATGCGTACATATGTAGCAATCTGCCAGTGATACGATATCGCTGGCAGATCGTTATGCACCCTCCCTGGTATGCTGGATGATCAATATCGATCATCCAGCACACCACCAACTTACCGACGACTAAATCGACCCGCGATTGTCGATCGCGGGTCCCTATAGTAACTTGCTTGATATCAAGCAAGTTGACTGGCAAGCACGGCTGATGGACGATATCGCTATCATCCATATGTGGCCGCACATCGTTGGTTGATGGTAACTTGGTAGGGTCCATTTAAAAGAACGATTTGAAAGATAACAATATTATCATTCAAATCGTTTTTTTAAATCGCTACGTGTGTACGTACCTTGACTCAGTAAAGTGCATAATGCTCAGTAGCGGGGTACGGTCTTGAAACAGGTCAGATAAATAGCTAAATCACAGAAAGTTATCAAATGTGTTCAAACACGAAGAGGCTGCAATTTTTGCTCCTGCTAAAGCTGACTAGGCTGACCCCATTCAGAGTGTCTCTAACATATCACATTGCGTTCAACTTTAGGGTTGGGCCATCAGATGTTCCACTAGAGTCAATTCACATCTTCTATAAACTCCGGAAGATTTTTAGAAAATAAGGGTGTTGAAAGGGTGTTTACTTAGAAATAGAAAAATTGCTGCTCAGCTTTTCATAAAGCTCATGACAACTGGACAACGTGACAGCAGTAGAAGAAAATGATCTGTCTTGCATGGAGCGTGATGGGGTTTTATCTCCTGAAATGTGAGTTTCTTTTTATTTTTGCTCTCTTCTATACATACCATTGTATTCATATAAAATATATAATGGGAAGTCTGCAGTGGGAACTTCAATGAAAGCGTAGTAGACAGTTGTGTCAGGTTTGTATTGGAGCAGCTATCTATTACGCTCTGGCTGGAAGCTACCAGCCAATCAGAAATACGCTAGTCCCCAAAGTTCCTATAAAACTTTGTATGTATGTTGCACCTATATACTAATACAATTATAACCTGGATCTTAATGCAATATAATATGTGTCAATGGCCCACATCCTAGTCAACATTTTTGCAGAAAGTATTTGTACAATCTGCAGAAGTGACCAACACGGAACATTAACAAAACATCGGCTATTTGTGAAGCTGAAAAGATCATTTGTGAAAACGAGGTTCTACAATGCAATGGAAATATTGTTCTGTGACGCAATGGCTCATTTTAAATAATGATTTATACCCGTCACAAGTCTTCTTCCATCATGATTTGTAGCAATATGGAAGTGTTACAGAAACGATAGATAGATAGATATATCGTTAGGAACTTTACTTTATGCAGTGCTAAGATAATACACAGTGCATTTTGGTAAATTGCCCATTTTTCGCCGTTCCCATAGACAGCTATAGAGACTGCTTTTGCAATCAAAAACAAATGGGCCACGCGGATATTTGCTGCCGTCCCCATTGTAATAGCCCCAATAAATTAAAAGGTAACAGATGTTTTCCAGATGACTGCCTTAATATGTGTTCCAATAATTAAGCCCCTAATTTATCTACACAAACACACCAGGGCTAGTCCTGCCCAAAGCAAATGACCTTGCAAAGCATGATGGGAGGACGCCAGAGCCTGTCTAGCAAAACTATACAACTAAAAGGAAGAATATATTAAGTAACATTCTTACGTACTCACTTTTTACCCAGGTATCCTGACCGATACAGATTGAATAGGCCCAGGTGGGAGGTGGAGGGGGGATGTACACTGTAAAACATGTCGTCCTGTAAATCGTGGCCTTGTAGAGTAGGGGGCAGTATCACAATGACATCAATCACTGCGAGTTCTCTGTAAAAGATGGCCCCATCCATGTCTAGAAGAAAAGAGAAAGCTGGGTAAGAGTAGATCCCATCAGCAATTCTAAGTGAAAGGATCAGACACCAACACTCTCCTTTCTGAAATTATTCTCACCAGAGAAGCCACATTGAGCCGGTCATACCACAAGGAGAGCCACTGATTTCTTGTCCTTAAAAGGCATCACTTTGTGACGGTATTGGGGTCCCTTCGATTAGTCTTATACTCCCCCACAACAGATTCAGGGGTCTATGTACTAAGCCTTAAAGAGAGAGAAAATGAACGGAGATAAAATGCCAACCAATCGGCTCCTAACAGTAATTTTTCAAACACAGCCTGTAACATGGCAGTTAGGAGCTGATTGGTTGGCACTTTATCTCCGTTCAGGAGCATTAGACATCAGCTCCCTACTAACTTACTAAAGCAATGAGGTTCTGTGTTATATGACAGTGATGGAAATGTACAAAGCTGAGAAATCACTGGTTCTTTATGTAAGGTGATTAAATGGGGTTAATATGGAAACTAAATATAAGACCACAAAGCCTGGTCTACTGAGAATGATAAGAGTTGGTGAATAAATTACACATTTAAATGATATTATTTCCCCCTTTTTGCCGTCTACTTTGTCAACAATATAAAAACACTGCTGAGTTTGGTCATACACCCATAACACTATAGAGAATGTATAAGGATAGAACAGACTCGCAGGCACGATGGGAGAGAGAAGCTGCACATTCATCAATACCTGGTTCCCTATTGTAATATAACAGAAAACAAACTTTCTGTTTTCATTAACCCACTAGGAAGGGATCAGCGTCTCCGTATTGTCTTGGTCACTGACATCTATTGTCTACACACTGTGACTGCAGCCATTTTGTGTACGGAACGCACACAATAGTGAGAATGCCACATTCCGGTCACTGAGAACGAGAGACATCACTGAGACACAACATGGTTTGGGAATGCCTGTGGCCACGTTTGAATTGGACACTTTTCAGTTCATGGTGCAAAATGGCTGCCTCCACTGGTGCGCAGCACTTGATTTGATTTTGCACAAGCACCTACACGGTATATCCAGCACACAGACAGCAGCCAACCCTCTTGTTTATTGCACAGTCCACAAATCCTAAAAGCTTTTAGTTCCTTTGACTAGACTAGACTAGAAAGGACCATATTGGAGGTCACTCAAAATGTAGTGTATGTGAACCTTATGGGAATCCATGTTTGAGAAAACCTCTGTATGAATTTGTAATTATTGGAACAAACCAAAAAATATTTGTGCTGGCCAAAAACGATTGGGATAATGTGTCTGCCCAATAAATCCATATAACATAATCATGTTTCATATGCCTATCAGCAGTAGCGGAGAGTACACCACAATGTCGGCTCCTCCTCAGTGACAGGGAACCAGGTGCTATACACTAATATCACAGTGCCTCGTCCGCCTCCTGGTTACTGAGGAGGGGCAACCAGTGCAGGAAGTGTCTCTGAGGGGCTGCCCAGCATCTCCAGGATTGCCACAAGGCTGCATCCCCTTTTCAGTGAGTTTATTTGCTGCACTTGGTGTCACTGACCCAAGTTCCACCACTGAGTAGGTTCTGAAAAAGGTATCTCATTTATTACAATACCATTTATTTACTAAGGCCCTCATTCAGAGCCGTACGCTCTGAGCAGAGCGCACGCTCTGAATGAGGGCCGGCCTCCATGAAAATGGAGCGTCCTCTTGGACGCTCGTATAGCTGTGGGTCACCACCCACAGGCTATACGAGCGTGCATTTTGATGGCCGTGATGGTCGTGACCATCGCGACCATCGAATCTGCGAGCCGGAGCCTGCGGTTGAGGTTTTCAACCGCAAGCTCCGGAGTGATTTTGGCTCTATCAGAGCCAAAATCACTCCCACTGACATCACTAGTGATGTCAGTGGGCCGGCTTCTGACGGGAGGCGTTCCCGTGGGAACGCCCCCGTCAGGGAGGCACGCCTACCAAAGGGGGCGTGCTGTCAATCAACGTCGACAGCACGCCCCCTTTGATCAGACACAACGAGCGAAGGAAAGTCCTTCGGTCGTCGCGTCTGGCGCATGCGCACGACAGAGCTCCCTCCGTCGTGCGCATGCTCAGTCCAGAACATCGACCCACTTGCGAGCGGACAGCCGCTCACGAGTGGGTCTGAATCAGGCCCTAAGTCCTAGAAAAGAGTTATAATAATATCTGTAGAACTCATTACTAGAACTATTTCCTATTCCGAACAAATGGCAATGAAACAGTGGTAAACCAGATTATCACATCAGCCCACTTTTTGCCATGTTGTCACAGACGGTAGCGGGTATTGGGAAAGACAGAACATTGGCCCTCATTCAGAGCCGTTCGCTATTTGCGGTCGTTCGTTCAAAAACAAGGGGTGGCTATTCAAATGATCCGTTCGCACATTGCAGTCTGTTCCCACCTCTAAGTCTGAACGAGCGAGCAAAACACGCTCGTTTATTTGATAAAAATGCCCCCTGGCCGCTCGCACCATACGTCATGTCCGCTATTTATTAGATTAATCGAGTACATCGTACAGCGTATGAACTGCTCGCTATTCTTGTGGTTGGTTTTTTCAACCGCTATTTTGCGAGCAGTTCAGAGTAAAAAAAAAACAAGTGACGTGGTCAATGACGCGGCTGTATTAATTATGCACACCCTTAAAACGCCCGCTTTGACCTTTAAGAACGCCTGCGTTCTGATCTCCACTCCCCGTTTTCAAGCACCTTCCCCTGTTACCACCCACATACGCCTCATTCTGTCACTCAAAATAGCAGGCACTCGCTATATAGCGAACAAACGATTTTTGGCCGCACTGACTGGTTCGCGCATGCGTACTAAAAACCGTACGCATGCGCAGATGTGCAAATATCGCTCAGAACGAGCGTACTGCCGCTTACGAGCGGCTCTGAATGAGGGCAATTGTTTTAAAATTGAAGAAACAATCTTAAAAATGTACACTTTCTTAGGCTATTTTTTTTTTACTGGGGTCTATACCTTATTGTAAAATGGAAAGTAGTCAGAATGATTTCCAATGTCCACTGCCGAAGGTTTTCTCTATTATGGCAAGTAAAAAATATTTCAGCCAATCAGCAGAGAATACGACAAACTTAACACAAGATTCCACAAAGAAAACTCTAAGCTCAGTTCCTCAGAAACAAAATTTTAGGCACCATATAAAATAGGAGGGGGGAGAGGTAGAACAAAAGTCAGGATGTCATGAATACATTACATTTTTACCTTTTGATCGGTGTATGTCCACAGCTGTAGATGACTGATTACATAAGATATTGATAAGTTAAATGAAGGCTATGAAAGTGAGACTAAACTTGGAATCCATCACTTTGACTCCAAGCCATATTTGGCTATTCAGATATCAAACATTGATCCACAACCTCTGGATCTTACAGTATCTCATATTCGTAACAAGCCTGAACTTCTGTAATAAAGAAAACAATTCCATTACGTTATTGCTTCCATTACGCCCAAGGATAGATACTTATTTTCTAAAACTCAACGTTCTCTGGAGGGTTTTTTGTTTAAAAAGTGATCGTTTAAAAAACTGTTAACTGTATATTTTATATTTTTTTTAAACTCTTCATTGAGTAAAATAAATTTATCAACCTGCATTTATATCATTTACATTTTGCAGAAAACTCTTGTCACCTTATTTATCTAAATGTGTGCCTAGCTTTCATTCAACTCATTTACAAAGATTTGTCACTTCTAATCTTCCCCTGGTTACAAATCACACTAAATACTGAAGTATGTGAGTGTGAGACACAACTGCAAACAGCTTATTTAAGTTATACATTTTGAACTGCAAATTCGAAGTTGGGTCCATTGGCAATTGTACTATACTATATTGCCTTCTTGTTTTGGTCTATTGAGACCCTGGCTTCTACTGCTAAATAAACAAATGAATCACATGTTAATTTAGGAGTTACAAAGAAGGAGGTACAGTCATTTGGAGTTACTGACACCACTGTCCCTTCCCTTACAGTCAACTATTTCTGCAAATTAAGTCTACAAGACGGTCAGTCTCTCTCTGTCTGCTCTGTTACAGCCTCTTCCTCCTGAAAAAGAGCATGATGGAAATATTAACATTCAAGTTATTTCATATTTCCTGTATATTATTTATGTCATTAGTAGACGTATTCGTAGTTCACATTTTAGCCAGTTTTAATTTCTTTGTCAGGTATATTATGTGAAGGAATCTGTGGCCAAAGAAGACACGTTATTGGTCTAGAGGGCGGTGATGTCATCCTGCGGGTGAATCAGACCGGAATCATTGGCGACATCACTTGGCTTATATCTGGAAACCATTTTGCCACCACGGAACCAGGTGGACATATAAAGATTCGAGATAATAGATACAATGGGAAACTGTACGTCTTGACTGACGGATCATTAAATATGACAGACTTAGTCTGGGAAGACCGAGGGATTTACACAGCGAGCACCCTGAGAAAGACATCGGCGTATGAAGAACTGTGCGCACAGGTGTATAACCTCAGGGTGTACAGTAAGTTGGTGATCTGCATCTCTGTCTGTTTGATATCTTGCCTATATAGTGGATACAGACATCTCACTTCGGGGGGATATTTATTCATCATCGTGCTTTAGAGACAATAATTAAAATGTAATATTGCAGCAATATTAAATTATATTACAATGGGCACCGTGATGGGTGAGGTCAGAAAGTCAAAGATTTTGTTAGCAGCTGCTCAAACATTTACTCTCCTCACTTCGCACATTTAAAGGGAACATAATGCCCGATTATCATGAATTAATATTTCCCTTTACTTATTTCCGTCCCTTTTTGCCAATACCTCGCAATAAGCACAAGTGTCATATTGTCACGGAGACCACTGTGAGTGTATGCTGGATGCAGGGATGGATGTGGAGTTTCCCCATAGTATGTCATTTAATATTCCCATACAGGAATCATCCCCGATGACGACCTCCACATTGAGTATGACGTCACCAGTAAGGAGCCGTGCCGCGTGACCTTCACCTGTACAGGTAACAGATCCAATACAGCGGTCACCTGGAGCAGCACAGACGGAAGTCACATAAATGTGACTGGTAATGTCCTGTATGTATCTGACCCCGATCCGGACATCATCTACACCTGTACAGCGCAGAACCGCGAAAGTGCATTCTCCAAGCCCGTAACCAGCTGGGGATATTCTAAGAAAGGTAACGCTACTAATATACATAGCTACCTGCATGTAGTTTTCGCACACTAAATGTTTTAGTGTGAGATTTTCGAATGTTTTGTCTATGTACGTTGCTGTTTTTCGCACTATCCTAATACAAAAGACACAATGCGGCATTCGCACAAAAACTTTTTGTGGAGTAACCTGCAAAAAAGTAGAGCTGAGTTTGGGGAAATCCGCCTGTACCCCATAAAACTGACTTGGGAAATCAATTTAGAAGTGTATTAGCGGCCCTAATGAAAGTATTTGGGGTTCTTAAATTGTGACAAATGGCTGTTATCATTTTTCCACTGTTACACAAAAGTGCATATAAGCATTTTCATTTTGCTAAAATAAATGCTGCAGTTAAATTGGGGGTACATTAAAATGGGTGCAAGTATATTTTTGAGTGAAAAAAGTGCACTTTTAAAAATTGCTAAAATTACACCTGGTGCAGCCACCTGCAATGTTTAAAACACCCGTCCCATCCACACAGCCCCCCAAAACACCTCACCCACTTAATTAAAACCCATTTTCCAACACTTTCCGTCCAAAATTACATGTGATTATTGGCCCAATGAAGCTAATTAAAAAATAAATGTTTACCCAATTTGTCATTAGTGGGGGTGTACAAAGGGTTATGAACCAAGTCCTGACATTTTTAACCAAAAATAGGGATTTTGCACAAGTTTTCACCTCTTCTGAGATGGTGAAAACTTTTTGCAAGTTTTTGTCTTTGGAGAATTCGCACGTGCGAAAACTTCAGCAATAGGATTGCACAATACGCATTTTTGTGCGAAAGGTTCGCACCTGCGCGGCTAATTGAATCTGTCCCATAATGTGCCAAGTAGACAATTTGTCCCAAACAATGTAGCGGTACAAGACAACAGTTTTTGGAATGCCTATACCAACTGATTTAAAAAAAAAAAATACTTTTTGCCCAGTAGATGGCACTAATAATCCAAAATTGCTTCAACATTCATTGGTTTCCGCTCTAGGCGGCATCTCATTTTAAATCAGTGTAGTTTTAATCTCTTTTCGCCGTTATCTTTGTATAGAACTGTTAACTTCTTTTTCTGACAACTAACAAATATAACAAACAAAAAAAAATGGCAGCTGCTCAATCAATCTGGTAGTACTTTTTTCAGGTGCATGAAAGGGAGGGGTTATACCAAGTAGAAGAGAGAGGGGGGTTTAACCCCCTATTGTTCCTAGCACACTGAATTATACTAGCAACAATATATGAACACTATATGGTAATAGAATTTCAGAGATATTAGTTGCATGCATTTGCAAATACATGGGAAGCAGCTAGGCCTCGTCAAGGCTTCTCTGTCACTAGCAGTCCCTACACTAAACGGTTTATGTCCGGGGCGCAGAGCACCCCAAAATAACGTCCAGCCCAGGACCCCCCCAGGGCATCACACGAAAAATGGAAAAAGAGTGACAGTGCAGTGTAAAGTAGAGAAGTGTGCGAGTAATTACTAAGTGTTAAGGGGTTAAAATATATGTGAAAAATTACATGAATAATAAACAAACATAAAAAGGTGATGTGAAAAGTAACTATGTGTATTAAGTGGTGATGCCCTCAGGAGGCCCAGCCAGAGCAGCCTCGGGGGCCCTACGCCCAAACGCTCACCCCAAATGTAATGTATGCCAATTAAAGCCTCATAATAAAGGCACATATATATTTTTGGCAAATGTAAGGCCTCATGATAAAGGCACATACATAAATGCATCCGAATTGAGAGACAGCTTACCTGGGAGTCACCTCTGGGAACTCCAACTAGCACTACTAGAACCAGCATGCCCTGCTAATGCTGGCTCAATCATGCATCTCATAACCACAAACAAAAAAATGGCAGCTGCTCAGTCAACCTGGTAGTACTTTTTTCAGGTGCATGAAAGGGAGGGGTCATACCAAGTAGAAAAGAGAGGGGGGTTTAACCCCCTATTGTTCCTCAGCACACTGAATGATACTAGCAACAATATATGAACACTACCAAATATAAGCAATATGTTTGATGCTTCTAAATAAGGAAAATTTGCCATAGCAGAAGTGAGCGCTGCTGGAACTATGGACCTGACATTTGTTACTGCTGCTGGCCAAAGTTCAGGCAATTCAGCCTGAGACAGCGACTACCCCTGATACTTTTCAACTTCAGACTTCTTTTGTTAACAGCATCAGCATACCCCAAGTTCCAGCTTTCCGGCCTCCCACTTGGGGCCCCTTGGGGAGGGAGACAGCGAGGTGGAAAAACTAACCACGCTGAGCCTAAGTGACCACCACTCCAGTATGGCCAATAAGCATGACCCCTTTAACCCAACAAAATTGAAGCAGTTGCCCTTTTAGGCAGCAGATTTCATCTTCATTCAACCTCATATGTAACTTACTTTGCAGTCTTTAGTTCAGGACATGCCACCTATTCTTACAGACTCCCCTTCAGCAATATTTACAATTTAGTAACAGCCTTACATGCTCTATGTACCCTTATTTGAGAGCCATGATTATCCTGGCTGAGAGAGGAGTCTGATGGGCACCGTGGGTAAGGCCGGTTGCACAAAGCAATCCGCTCTAGCAATTAGGTTATTCTGAGTGCTTATGTGGCACAAGTTGACCAAACTTATTTTTATCCAGGATAGCTTGAAATCTGGATCGGCCAATGATTACACAGTGTCTGTGGTCACTGGTCGCCCTCACGGGTCTGGCACCACCTAACCTGGATCTTTGAGCTGACTGTCCTTCAACTTAACTGCCCATTTTGGATCAACACCAACACTGGTTTGGGCATGGATTCGGTCGCAGGCCACGCTACATGACTGCATTTTATTAATTCTAAAGAATAATGCGCCCGATTCAGATTTGTATGCAAACCCGATGGTTTACGTACAACCCCGAAGCGACCTGCGCAGGTGCAGGATTTGTACAGCGCATTTGCTGATCTGTGCCTGCGATGACGGTCGCATCGCCCCCTAAGCTGCGGCATGATTCACATGCTGCAGATATTTGGGGGTGGGGAAGGGGAGACAACAGCCAGCGTCCCAAAAAAACGGCTTTTATATATTTCCGCACAGCGGCTGTTTCCAACTGCGTTAGGGTTGACCCCAAATGGACAGGTTACGTGAACTGCGTCCATCTCTGAGTCACGCCCAATATACACCTAATTATTGCATTTGGAGGTAAATATAATTTATCCTAAATCTCATTTCAGGCAGGAAGCAGCAACAAGACGACTACACAGTGCTGAACATAGTGCGGTTCTCACTGGCTGGCTGTATAGTGGTAGCCATGTGCTGGGTGTTTGGCCATCACATGAGAAGGGAGATGACCCAACCCACAGGGGACAATGGATGAAGAAGCACCATGAATAAAGCGAGATGTATGCAATAACTAAATGAGGATCTCCCCCTACCCCGAGTCACATCCTAAGATGCCGAAACCTGGCAACCGGACTCATATGTATTATTATATATACAACTTCTTAAGATAAATGATGAACTATTCTCTCACGAGACTCTCACCAGGGTGAGCAATAAATACAAATATAGAATGTGACATCGTACAGCTGATCCATCGGAATAACTAACTGCCAGATCCATTCTAAGGTGCATACACATGGTCAGATATGTCAGATGAACGATTTGCAAATGATTGAACGATTTCAGCCTGTATTAAAATGAATGGAAATCGTCCAAAACGGACTGGAAACACATCAGATGTCAGATATCGTTATCTGACAAACGGGAACGCGCATCGTTCATCGTTGCACACGTCAGATTTTCCTTCAGATATGAACGATTTTTAAAATCATTATCGTTCCGATCTGAAGAAAAATCTGACCGTGTGTATGCACCATTAAACTGCATATACACACACACAAAACGATTTTGTTACCAACGATTTTATGTCAGATTATCTGTCAGATATTTTAAAGTGTAATGAACGATTTTTTTGAATTATAAGTGATTTTTGTAACTTCCCTTAATGAAAATCGTTCAGTTGGTCAGTCAGAATGAACTACAAACGGGAACGAGCATGAACGATAATCGTTCATCGTTATAACTCAGAAACTGAACAATTTTTTCAACGATTGAACTATAACAACGTTGTTATAGTTAAATCGTTCAAAAACTCGTTACGTGTGTATGCACCTTTAAACTGCATACACACAACGATTTCAGTAACAAACGATTTTCATAAACGATTTTCGTTCAGATTTTCCCTTGAAAAAGTCAACGAAAATAGTTTATAAAAATCGTTGGTTACTAAAGTAATGAACGATTTTTTGAATGATTTTCATGAACGATGAACGATTTTTTAAACATGCATACAGTGAATGGAAATCATTCATCGTTCATTCTGTACAACATGAACGATTTTCTAAACAAAAATCGTTTGTTGGACAGTCATGAACGTGCATGAACGATTATCGTTCATCATTCACCTTAAAAAGATGAATGATTTTATAAACGATTTAATGATAACGACGTTGTTATAGTTAATTCGTTCAAAAAATCGTTGTGTGTACGCACCTTAAGACTTCAGATTGTTCTCATTGCAACATGTAATATAATGGTCTACGTACAAAGCCTTGGACCCCAATCAGCTCCTGTCACTTTACAGGCTGTGTTTGAAAAATGGCAGGAGCTGATTGGTTGGTACTTTATCTCTCTCCAAGTACATAAACCCTATAATTACTTTAATCTCAGGATGTATTAAAGCTTTTAGTATACTGTAGGGCTATTCAGCTTCAGGTTTATACACAATGTGCCTTTATTGAAGGCCACAGATCCACTCTAGGGCAAGGTATTTTGCCCAAAACACACTATGAGGGACATGTATCAATCCTTCAATAGGAGGACAAGCGGAGCTCCTAGCTATGAGTTTACACCACATACTAGATGACAGCTCGAACCTGTTGCTAATGGCAACTTTGCCGCTGGTCCTTTTTAGAAGTTTTGATACATCTCCCCCTGCGACAGTTCATTTAAAATAAACTGTGCCAACAATTATGCCCACTAGATGATGCTCTAGAGCCCCCAAAGCATTTCCTTTCAGACGGACTCAAAATATTATTTTTAAAACTTTTTGAACGTAATCAAAATGAAATGATGTAAACGTGTTGAGTTGATTGTTAAGGCTATAGCTTATGCAAACTGTAAAAAACAAACAAAATAAAATAAAAGACAAACCCAGAAAACAACAATTTCACTGATCAATGCGTCTCTATATAATCACCTTCATACTGTTCCGCAAGTAGATTTGTCGCCAAAATAACATTAGTAAATGTGCCAGCTTGGGTCACTCCTGCATAACAAAAACATGATCGCGCCAAACACTGATGTAACCTGTTGTGTAATAATGATTAAAAAACCAAAAAACATTGAGTTTCTGTTCTCTGAAATAGAAACCAACCAACCTTGTTTTGACCATTTAGAACCTTTAAAAGTACAGTATTTGCTATTTAATGGATTGAAATAATTAGGCAGAACTCCAGTGAGGGTATCTAGTGCACCAGAGTATTGATTTATTATTGTGTGTAAGGATCAATATATTAATAAATGATATATATACTGTATATATACATTAGTGTATTTTTTTTTTACTTTTGTTTTCACTTTTTATATAAACATGGGAAATAGAATTAATTTATTCATATTTAATATTGTAGTACACAATATACCAGTATATATCAATTATGAGTAGATATAATGGATTAGTATGATCCACAGGATAGAGAGGGCCTAAGTTACAAACCTTGAGAACATCTAGTTCTGAAATTATGTATTAAATCCTCATCGAATAGAGATATCAAATCTAACTTTAATTGCTATATATATATATATATATATATATATATATATATATATATATATATATATATGAGATACACTAACAATACACGTACAGTGATAATATCTTTGATTATGAACATTCATTTGTGGAGTAATATGACACTTTTTACAGTACGATTTAGACAGAGGTTATCGGTTTACATTTGTTAGTGATTTCGAACACTTCTTTTCAATTATTATGGGTTAGTATTATAGGAACACACACACATTATATATATATATATATAT
This sequence comes from Taudactylus pleione, assembly GCA_031769625.1. NCBI lineage: Eukaryota > Metazoa > Chordata > Amphibia > Anura > Myobatrachidae > Taudactylus > Taudactylus pleione. Next base: position 3,711,740 of record JAUIMM010000072.1, read on the forward strand.
ATATATATACATATATATATATATATATATACACAATTTTATATAATTATAATAGTATTTAATAATATGTACTTTGAGGATTTCAATTATTTATTTACACAGGTATTTTTATGTAGTACTGGAATTTAGTATATGGGCTGATAATGGAGAATCAGTACAACAATATGGTTAAGGAGTTATTTTACTTACAAACGCTGAGAACAATCTATTTGGAAATAATATGCCAAATTCCCAATTAAACAGGCACAATGTATCTAGTCTTTGAATAGAGATCCATTCCCCCACCTACAACTACGTGCTTGACATGTCAATCACATTGAGATAGATTGTGATAAGCTGCCACTAGTATTTAAGGCATGTCTGACTGGACGCTTGGTTCTACCTTTGAGAAAGCACTAGCGAAACGTGCGTCGGCATTTAGCAGTGCCTGTTTGTTATGTCCAAGATTATTAGCAGAGTACCGCTAACATTATTTATACCCCTTTCAGACATACAACCCGGGAAATTTCCTGCTCAGACCTGGGAATTTCTCCTGAGAAAAATCCCGGGTATTTGGTCTAGACCCCCCTTTCACACTACACTGTCTACCCGGGAAATTCCCTGGTAGACCCCTTTCAGACAAGAGCAGGGTTTTTCAGAGTTTTATTAAAGTGGATGGTAAGGTGCAGAGGGACAGGTGGGGAAAGTGACAGAGGGACAGGTGGGGAAAGTGACAGGGACACTGTACCTGTAGTTTCCCAGCGCAGCTCTGTGCAGCAGTGAGAATACAGGGAGGCTGTAATCTCTCCCTCCGCTTCTGCCTGGTGACAGCCGGAAAGCTCCCCCGCTGGGGCTGAGGACAGGGGAGCCGCTGATCTCAGTGCTGCGGGCGGTTAGTATGGGAAGGTGGGATGCGGGCGCTGCTACCGGCGGCGCTGCTACCGCCGGTAATTACAGGGACAGGGGGGCCGCTGCTCTCAGTGCTGCCGTGTCTGCAAACAGGGAGCATCCTGCATCCTGCACCCACTGGGACAGGTAGGTACCACAGCTCTATGATCCTAGGGGTAATTATTAGTATTATTTATAGCTGCATCTGGTTCATGCAGTTACTAGTATGCACTCAGCTGTATACACTCTATATATAGCGCTGCAGCGGTCAGATTAGCGAGTATTCCGGGGTCCCACAGCACGTTCCCTGCAGCTGGGGGCTACATCCAGGGGGGCAGCCCTATATAAGCCAGGAGCTGGTCCCTGCACATGGAGTATGGGAAGGGGGGGTGCGGGCGCTGTTACCGCCGCTGGTGCCGCCTCCCCGGTGGCTCAGTCAGAACCAGGGCCAATCAGAAGCTGCCTGGTGCAGCCCGGGAGTAAAATCCCCGGGTTGCACCATTCACACTAGAGCAGGGTAGACTTCCCGGGACTTAAGTCCCGGGAAATACCCTGGTCAATTGCCGGGAACCTTTCACACAGACATGAGACCCGGGAATTTTGGCTGAGGCAGGCCAAAATCCCGGGAATCTCAGTATGTCTGAAAGGGGTATAAGTAGATGCGGTGGGTATGTGTCTTAACTATATACCAGACCGTGTGCATGGGAATTAATACAGAACATAAAGATCATATGTTTCTCCTATATTTGCAAACTAATAGAGTTTATTAATTAAGGGGATCAATGGTGATACAATATCGATATATAATGGTACCAATTTATAACAATTTCACTATTACAGCCAGTTTACTGGATGACTATGAGATATAGGGAGATTATATGAAGGCCCTCCTGCATTGAAGCATTTATAGAGACATTATATATGGAGGTGCAATACAGATCTCCCTATATATGAGATGTTATGATATAAATCGATACAATTAGGTCTCCAGAGGACAGGAACACATGTCAAAAATGATATATTACTGGTGCTATAACCTTCATTTGTTGGGTATACGGTTACCTACCTCATATATAATTGAGAGGGATAGGAATATATACGGAATTGTGAAACGGGGGGTATGCACAATTCATCCATACACAATAAAACACTACTTAGTGTATCAATTTGAGACATCTGATAACTGAGCAGTTAAAAGTGTTTTAACATTTATTTCCTAATTTGCTGTGTTTTAACATACCATGTAGGTGGTTAGGAATACTATTAATAAAAGTGATGTTTTAGTACGATTATTGTTAGACACCGTGCACTCGTATTGGGAATCTTTTTCTCTTTGTGGTTTGTATATGGTAATGTGCCCATACATGGACAGTATAAATCTGTGGCCTCATCAGACAGATGACTGATCAGCTCAAACTAAATTGTCATAGGGGAGCGGTCCGATTATTCACTTACATTGTCCCCCAGCCTCACCTACATGCGGACTGGTATTGGCAGCCTTTCTGCCCATATATGCTTCAATGTACACCTAATTACTTCCATAAAAGCTATTACTTCATAACTATAGAAGATATGGACACAAGAATATGATATATATATATATATATACATACACACACACACACTATATCACATATACACACACTTACTGATGTAATGCCACGATTTGCGGGTCTATAGGAGATGGTGCTAAAATTATCATATTTTCTTAAATTCACTTCATATTTGCCCTACCCCATTACCACAGACCCCCAAATCACAGCATTATGCCGCGAGGGGGCGGGGCTTTCATCGCAAGCTCAGTCTGCAAAAGAAAATCGGGCCATCAAGGTGGGTTCCTGGGTACTCGGAAACCCCCCCAGCGTGTGTCAGTGATCTGGTTGTATAAGTGCAAAGGTCAAGGGTTGATTATATTAATTACTGCCCTGGCGGCAACCAACATGTCGTCTCCTTGTCGACCTCTCCTCCTGTGTAACCTGGTCTCACATAAATCTGGAGCGTTGCTTTACAGTGACGTTCTGTGGTTCTCTACTCTCAGCTATTCTGGAGAGGAAATTGATAACATGTTACATAACAGTCACACCAATTGCACATTTTGCCACATACAGTGCTAACAATAGATTTTACAGGCAGGTTTATGGACAGTTTTTTAATGATTTTACATGGAAAATAATAAGAATAAAAACATACAAAACAAACTCCTCCCCATACGCCGTCATGTATTCTACAAAGCAGCCAGATGTTAAAAGGTTATGGGCCTCATACATCTGCCGGCCGATTCACCAATCCCGATTGGACTAGAACCGCCATCGATAGTCGCCAATCCATTTGGGAATAGGTGACATTTTACATGTTAAAAAACCCTGATTTGCTGATCACGATCATATTTTGATTGCGCTCAGTGAAATCAGTGCTGGATTTCACTGGTGCCCCGATCCGGGCGGAATCGGTGAATTGATCCAATACATGCTGATGTATGGGGGCCTCTATAACGAAAGGGGTACTTTGTAGTATAAAAATAGATGGTACATAAGATACTATAAAACTATAACAGTAATGACTACAAATCACACTTACCTACTCTCCCGGAAGGTTTGGGAGACTCATGATGTTTTGGACAGTCCCCAGGATGAGAGGCTGGACCTCCAGCACCCCACCTAGTGAAGTGGTTAGGATGGGGAGACAATATTGGAAATCATGGGTCCTTATGAAGGAGGCGGGGCTAAAATGATGCAAACCGCGCCGTTTTGTCCGCAGCACATCTCCACGGACAATTGTCGGCATTTTACTGCTACAGGGGCAGAGGCTAATAACGTGAGAACCCGTACGCGAAATGGTCGGCTGTGTCTGTAATATCAGTAAGTATGCTACAAATGAGAGTACACACAAAAGAGAAAAAGAAAAATCTGCACCAATAATATATTTTCCCAGTTCTATCTGGGTGACATACGAGTATATATTCCCATTGTGTAATGAGGTGGTGGCATATATAAGGACTCAGGACCTCATTCAGAGGCGGTCGCACGGAGCGATTGGACGTAGCGAGCGATGTTTTTTTCAACTGCGCATGCATGTACCTGGCAATGCGCGTGCGCAAGCCTGTCTTCCCGACCGCAATCTTCTTGCTCGCTAGTCACTACGAGGGCGTAGCTGTGATTGACATTTCGTGCCGTTTGTGGGTGGTTACAGGGGAAGGTGCTTGTGAACGGGGGGGGTTGTTGGTGCGCACGCAGGCGTGGTTGACCTTAAAAAGGGCGTTTTAAGGGCATGCATATATTACTGAGCGAGTCATCACACACGTCATCTCGTTGCAATAACGACGCTACTGCTCGCAGAGCTAAGGGTAACCCAGGGTCTACCTTAAGCATTGCGAGTGCTGGCGATGGTTTCTGCCTCAACCGATGTCTGTAGGCAATTAAGAATGTAACAGGTGTTAATCGTGCTGACGTAGGTTGCCGCCTGCGACCGACTCTGAATTAGGCCGTAGAGATAGGAGGCGTGCTTTCATTGTTGTGGGTGTTTCCGCAATTACGATGTGCTTTGTGACTGAGCGCTCGTTTTGCATATTCTCAATCACTTTGGGTGCGACCGATCGCTCCCGAGCGACCGCCTCTGAATGAGGTCCTGAGTCTGGTCTCAGTCTGGAGGGACCTCACAGTCTATAATTTGGCTGTGGGGTTGAATATCTATAAAGCTGGGTACACACTAGCCGATAGCAGATGAGATGGAACGACATATCGTGCAGTCCGTACACACCAAACGATTTGATGAACAACTGCGCGATATGACATTCCCCCGCCGCGTCCAAATACATGGGTTCGTCAGTCGCATTTTCAGATTGATCAGCATGTGCGGCAGAACTGAAGATGTGATGGACAATCCTGTGTGAACGCGCATATTGTGTACACACTGGACGATTTGTATGATATGTCGGAAAACGAGAAATCGTTTAAATAAATCGAGTGTGTACCCAGCTTAAGATCTGAAGCTTTGTGGCTTTCTATCCAACCACAGAAATGTTAGGAAGCAATGTTTCCTATATGAACCATTCAAGCGCGATTTTCAAAATAAACACAATCTGAAAGTACAGAGATACGTAGATAAAAGGAAGTCTGCTGATTCATCCCCAACCACATCAGCGGGGGTATAAGTGTACGCCTTCCGTCTAGCACAAGCTGTACTGAGCATCTGGATGGCCGCACGCTCTTGGTGTGACATCTCAGCTAATCTCAAATGGAAGGAGATGGAAAAGATGAACTTTTGTCTGACAACTATCATCTACATTCTGCTTCACGTCGGTGAGTTACATAAACTTCCTTGTATAATATTCAGCCTTTTTCATTCAAAATACAGGTATGCTATTTATATTAACCAGTCCTGTTCATCTAGGATTTTCAATCCCATTGTTTAACATTACCATTAATTAAACTTAGAATTGTAATAGTAACACATATATATATATATATATATATATATATATATATACATATACACTCATACATACACATACACAGGTCTCATCATGGTGAAACCATTTATTATGTTTAAGATTAGGATAGGCAGCCCAGCCCCTCAGGTTTTCCCAATTGAAGTAGTAAATCAGGGAATGTGTGAGTGCGGGTAAGTCTATATTACGAAATGTCAGCTCACGGGGCCAATGAGAATCCAAACTTGATCATACTGTTGGTCTTAATATAAAGACAGGTTAGTATACTGTATATATTTTACATGTATTCATTAAGAGCATTGCCAAGATATGCAATGAGTAGTACAGTAAATACTACAAAAGTTCGTGGACTTGAGACCTGATAATTCAGTATACATTGCTATGGATGTGCTGTTTTTATTAGATATTGTCTGTATTCCTTTTGCTTATATTACCCGTTCTCATGGTGTGAATGTGTTATTACATATACAGTCTGATCAGAGTAACGGAACTCTATGCTTAATAAAACCATATAATAAAAGTTAGTTATTGATATTTCTACATCATTGATTTGCATCTCAAGAAACCGGTTACTGCCCTCTCATTCCCATATAACAAATATAAAATGGGGAGAGGTATCCAAAAAGTGCAGAACTGGACAAGAGGAGAATTTGCCCATAGCAACCAATCAGCTTTGAAGTAGCATTTATCAAGTACATTTTATACAATGTTAGGTAGAAGCTGATGGTTGCTAAAGGCAATGTCTCAAGTTGTCCACTGTTAAGAAGGTTTAGTACATCTCCCCCATAGCCTGCACAGGGCATCTCAATGACACTTTCATTATTAACCAACCTCCAGGTGCGCTTAGTAGAAAGGGAGCGGGTACAATGTACATGGGTACTGGCCTCGTTGGGTGCCCGGGCTGTGGAAGAGACGCAGCCACGCCCCTAAGATGGTGGATCATGCCCCCTTTCAGTGGGGACCACTGCATGTAAGGAGGTATTCACTATGGGGCATGACAACACCCCTAGGATTCAATACGGGAACCTGCTGAACATTAGCATATGGAGTGTGATGTGGTGTCTTTTCTTTTTTTATTTAAAAACAGCATTTTTACTACTACTGATACAACTATTACAGAGGCTTTTGCATCGGGCCGTGGCTGTTTTGAGACTTTGTTTGTTGTAAATCGTTCAGATTTACTGTAAATCCCCCTAAAATCAGCCTGAAATGTAATTACCTGGTTGCATAAAGATAGGGAAGTATGATAAAATGAATACATTTCTTTTAACTTTTTCTTCCTCTTTTATTTGTTTTATTGTAAACCGGGGAAGTCCATTTATGTTGTTTTGATTCCTTGTTTTGTCGTCAATCAATTCTCTGAATACTGTATCTAAGTAAAGCCGACTACCCATTGGGGTTACAATTTCCTCAATTAAGATTGTGCATTCAACCGCTATGCATAATGCTCCCTGGCAGTAAGCATAGGACGTGATTGCTAGCTAGATTTTCCCCAGTTCGTTTCAATGGAGTTTTCAGCATGTAGGAGCTCCATTGAAATGAATGGGCCAATGAAATGAATGGGATATGCTCCATTAGTATATAAATGGAGACAATTGAAGAAAATCAGGCAGTCACCTCCCTCCGCCTTCCAGTATTAACAGGTATTGCACTGTGATTAGCATATTATTAGAATATGGTAAAATCCTGGGTTCTGACATAATATTATTCTAATAGTAACATTTCATTGTTATTGGTATGAATACAGCCGGAATCAGTAACTCTGGGCTCTGTATTATACACTTGTCCATCAGGACTGCGCTCTGTATTATACACTTGTCCATCAGGACTGCACTCTGTATTATACACTTGTCCATCAGGACTGGGCTCTGTATTATACACTTGTCCATCGGAGACTGGGCTCTGTATTATACACTTGTCCATCGGGGACTGGGCTCTGTATTATATACTTGGCCATTGGGGACTGGGCTCTGTATTATACACTTGGCCATCGGAGACTGCGCTCTGTATTATACACTTGTCCATCAGGGACTGGGCTCTGCATTATACACTTGTCCATCAGGGACTGGGCCCTGTATTATACACTTGTCCATCAGGGACTGGGCTCTGCATTATACACTTGTCCATCAGGGACTGGGCCCTGTATTATACACTTGGCCATCGGGGACTGTGCTCTGTATTATACACTTGTCCATCAGGGACTGGGCTCTGTATTAAACACTTGGCCATCGGGGACTGGGCTCTGTATTAAACACTTGGCCATCGGGGACTGGGCTCTGTATTATACACTTGGCCATTGGGGACTGGGCTCTATATTATAAACTCAGCTACCAGGTACTGGGTTCTATATTATACACTTGGCCATTGGGGACTGTGCTCTGTATTATACACTTGTCCATCAGGGACTGGGCTCTGTATTAAACACTTGGCCATCGGGGACTGGGCTCTGTATTAAACACTTGGCCATCGGGGACTGGGCTCTGTATTATACACTTGGCCATCGGGGACTGGGCTCTGTATTATACACTTGGCCATCGGGGACTGGGCTCTGTATTATACACTTGGCCATTGGGGACTGGGCTCTATATTATAAACTCAGCTACCAGGTACTGGGCTCTGTATTATACACTTACCTATCAGGTACTGGGTTCTATATTATACACTTGGCCATCGGGGACTGGGCTCTGTATTATACACTTGGCCATCGGGGACTGGGCTCTGTATTATACACTTGGCCATCGGGGATTGGGCTCTGTATTATACACTTGGCCATCGGGGACTGGGCTCTGTATTATACACTTGTCCATCAGGGACTGGGCTCTGTATTACACACTTGTCCATCGGAGACTGCGCTTTGTATTATACACTTGGCCATTGGGGACTGGGCTCTATATTATAAACTCAGCTACCAGGTACTGGGCTCTGTATTATACACTTACCTATCAGGTACTGGGTTCTATATTATACACTTGGCCATCGGGGACTGGGCTCTGTATTATACACTTGGCCATCGGGGACTGGGCTCTGTATTATACACTTGGCCATCGGGGACTGGGCTCTGTATTATACACTTGGCCATCGGGGACTGGGCCCTGTATTATACACTTGGCCATCGGGGACTGGGCCCTGTATTATACACTTGGCCATTGGGGACTGGGCTCTATATTATACACTTGGCCATTGGGGACTGGGCTCTATATTATAAACTCAGCTACCAGGTACTGGGCTCTGTATTATACACTTACCTATCAGGTACTGGGTTCTGTATTATACACTTGTCCATCGGAGACTGGGCTCTGTATTATACACTTGTCCATCGGGGACTGGGCTCTGTATTATACACTTGGCCATCGGAAACTGCGCTCTGAATTATACACTTGTCCATCAGGGACTGGGCTCTGCATTATACACTTGTCCATCAGGGACTGGGCCCTGTATTATACACTTGTCCATCAGGGACTGGGCTCTGCATTATACACTTGTCCATCAGGGACTGGTCCCTGTATTATACACTTGGCCATTGGGGACTGGGCTCTATATTATAAACTCAGCTACCAGGTACTGGGCTCTGTATTATACACTTACCTATCAGGTACTGGGTTCTATATTATACACTTGGCCATCGGGGACTGGGCTCTGTATTATACACTTGGCCATCAGGGACTGGGCTCTGTATTATACACTTGGCCATCGGGGACTGGGCTCTGTATTATACACTTGGCCATCGGGGACTGGGCTCTGTATTATACACTTGGCCATTGGTGACTGGGCTCTGTATTATACACTTGTCCATCAGGGACTGGGCTCTGTATTACACACTTGTCCATCGGAGACTGCGCTTTGTATTATACACTTGTCCATCGGAGACTGGGTTCTGTATTATACACTTGGCCATTGGAGACTGGGCTCTGCATTATACACTTGGCCATCGGGGACTGGGCTCTGCATTATACACTTGGCCATCGGGGACTGGGCTCTGCATTATACACTTGGCCATTGGGGACTGCGCTCTGTATTATATACTTGGCCATTGGGGACTGGGCTCTGTATTATACACTTGTCCATCGGAGACTGGGCTCTGTATTATACACTTGTCCATCGGGGACTGGGCTCTGTATTATATACTTGGCCATTGGGGACTGGGCTCTGTATTATACACTTGGCCATCAGGACTGCGCTCTGTATTATACACTTGTCCATCGGAGACTGCGCTCTGTATTATACACTTGTCCATCAGGGACTGGGCTCTGCATTATACACTTGTCCATCAGGGACTGGGCCCTGTATTATACACTTGTCCATTGGAGACTGGGATCTGTATTGTACACTTGGCCATTGGGGACTGGGCTCTGTATTGTACACTTGTCCATTGGGGACTGGGCTCTGTATTATACACTTGTCCATTGGGGACTGGGCTCTGTATTATACACTTGTCCATTGGGGACTGGGCTCTGTATTATACACTTGGCCATTGGGGACTGGGCTCTGTATTATACATTTGGCCACCAGGGACTGCAATCTGTATTATACAAATAAATGGCTCTGTGCTGGATACTGGCTATAAGGGAATGGGCTATGCTTTGTTTACTGGCCACTATATAAGAAGACCCACTTCTGCATAAGACACACACATAAACCAGTTATTGCTTACCTGTACACAATCTACTTCATTACAGAGCTGGGTCTTACAGCCATTCCCTGACTCAACAGACCAAAACCTTGGCTTATCCAATGAGCAGCTGTCTCTTCCTCCTACACTCCGTTATCCAGTCCAGGAATCGCTTATTCGGGTGCTAGGAGAATAAGAGAGACTGAACATTATATCTCTGCCTCCGGACCCTAAGCAATCAATGTCCTGTAGTTTAAACCACAATGTAAAATGTAGCGTCTGGTAGAGTAGTTTACTATGTCACAATTAAGTTGAATATCTTACTTACCACTGCGGAAAGTAATGTAAGAAGCAGCATTACCTCATAACTACAGTCTGAAAATACAGTAGGGAAGCACAAAAGTAAATTGCATTACACTGTACAATACTACAGGATGATATCACCATGAGTCACCAATAACAGCTCCCACACATGAGAGTCACCAGACCTGGACTTCCTGACTTCTTAAACCACAAGTGGGGCTCATCCTCTGCAGTGAAGCGCTGCACACAACTACCAAAAAAATAATTATATATATATATATATATATATATATATATACACACACACATACATGCATACATACTCTTACTCTGCCCGAGTGGGGAGACCGGGCGTAGGCAGCATAATAACGACTATGAAGTGCCGATGTCAGTTCCGTCACCGAGCACAATGGCGCTGCACTTTATTGCAATTTGTGATCAACGCAAAAAAAATAGGCTCAGCTCAGGGGTGAGAAAAGCCTCAGCGTTCGGGAATGACGGTGAACGGGGTGTCCTGTCTTTTCTGGGTATTCCACTGCCACAGTCTTACATGCGCGCGGCATCCGCACAGTGCGGGGAACCCCCGAGTGATGAAAATGGGGGTTTGCCATGAGGCCACAACCTGTTTTGGGGATGTGCACAAACAGTTCCTCCTTTGTATTCCCATATGTTGGGGGTTATGCTGCTGCCTCAAACATACATGGATTTTATTTTGTAGGGTATTGATCCCGTTGCTATAGGTGACGGTTTATGTCATGGCGCTTTGCCTAGTTCTCTTTTACTTGATAACTTCAGAAGGAGATCTGCACATATGAATCAGCCCCTTTATGTCGCCTTAATCTGTGTCAGTGTAAAGCCCTGACTGGCTGTGACTAGCACTCTGGTTACAGATAAAACAGGGATTATTGCTGTGGCTGGCATGTAATGGGAGGGGCTTGTGGCTGATGGTCCATTAGTGCTGGCACCCTGACACGCCATCAGCTGACACTGTGGTCAGACACTTCCTGTGCACACACGTCCTTATAACGCATCCTCCATCCAGTGTGACCCTTTATACACGTAGGGGGGGAAAGAGCAAAAAAAATACTACAACATAAATTATCTGTCAAAACTACTGAACATGTAATGCGGGCGATTCATCCCAGTTACCCCAAGGGATCGGTGCATCTCAGCACTATGGGCCCCGATTCTGAGCCGCGCGCAGACGCAGCGCCTTTATAATAATGCCGCTGCAAATTTATTCAAAACGGAGACCCCCACTTAGTGTCTTACACCTGCGCAAAACCATCCTGGTGCGTCATCAGACGGACCATCGGACGCACTATAGAACCTTGCACCAGTCGTATAGCAGGCGCAGTATCACCGTGCGAGTATGGCATCCCTTGTGATATTGTGCATCCTTAGATCCAGCCGCCGTCAGCGACACGCCAATGTCGGTCTAGTCACTCCCCCTGTAACCTCCCGGGAACGCCCACTAAATAACATACTTCCTGCGTCCAAATTCGCTCTGCGTCTCCGTGTGGTAATCATCGGGATTCTGACTCGGACGCATGCGCAGTACTCAACAACAGCCAACTGCGCTCATATCCTCATAGGGACTCTGAACCAGGCCTAATATATTGTCTGTGCTGGGTAACTGGCCCGTTGTGGGCCACAGTACCGGTTGCTGTTGGCATCTCCCCTACTGCAATAGAAAAGAAAAATTTACTGAGGTGATTTATTTTTAATATAAAAATAACAAATTCCACCATGATACTTCTCTTGGGAGCAGCTCACAAAGCCGTCAGCTCAGACAGCTGGGGGGCTAAAACGTCCCTGATTAAAACCCAACTCTACTAAACTAGACGTGGAGACATGGCGCCCGGGGCAAGCGTATACGGCACCTCAACACCCTTTCATTCAGTGGAGGTGATGATAGTGACCCTTAGTGGTAAAAGCTTCTCTCACAGAATGTTCAACATGCCCCCTACACACATTCCACCCACACACAGTCACCGAGTCTGGAACTACCGGTGTTGGATCCTTTCCCCAGCGATCTATTATTAACAACTGGGAGGGAAAAAATATGCCCGTATAGCGCCCCCAGCTGACCCTGGAGCCCCTAGCATGAGCTTCATCTGGGACAATATGGATAGAATACGGCAATTTGCTCCTCTGAAGAAAAGCGTCTTTGTAGGTGCGATCACCGGAATTTACATCCGCATCCACACTTTGACAGCTTTCCTTTTGCGTTTTATTACAGCGGTGTTTTCTACCTTTAGATTTCCTGGTCTCTACCTATGTTTCCTGGCCAAATTTATCTGTTAAAACTTGCATTTAAAATACTGTGGTACATACAGAACATCATAGGTTCCGGAAATCAGTACAGTAAAAAATAAATAAATATAAAAATGCACAAAGGTCGTTTAAAGGGATTGTACGAATCAGATGTCCCTGTAATCATAGAGAAAAGAAACAGAAAGTAGGAACTCTCTCTGATCATGTCACATTTCCCTCTCACACAAGCAGAGCTGTAACTGGAAACGCTGCCTCACGCTGTACTTCTGCAATGAGCTTAGTAGAGGGAAGACGTCGGTATATGTACACACAATGGACCTCATTCAGAGGCGGTCGTTAGTTGCAAGCGGTCGCCCTGAATCAGGGCGGCCGCTTGCATCCTGAACAACCGCCTCCTTGTCGATCACTAAGCTGTGGGTTAACACCCACAGCTCTAACAACTGACATGGGTGATGGTTGCGATGGTCAAGACCATTGCGACCATCGGGGCTTACGACCAGATCCTAAAGGTTGGGTCTTGGCACTCGTAAGCCCCAGGGAGCTTCCTGCTCTGATCGAGCAGGAAGCTCCCCACTGACATCAGCAATGATGTCAGTGGGGCAGCCCCCAAATGGCAAGCGTTCCGGCGGGAAGGCCTCCGTTTGGCCGGGCACGCCCCCTGCCCGCCTCCCAAACGGGGCGAGCTGTCACTCACCATCGACAGCTCCCCCCGTCTGCTGCGAGACCCCCTAGCGAGGGAGCGTCCGTCACTAGCCGGGTCTCACGCATGCACACGACGGAGCCGGTTCAGTGGTGCGCATGCCCAGTGGGGCAACATCGAGTCGGTTGCGAGCGCTCAGCGCTTGCGACCGACTCTGAATGACCCTCAATATCTAGGCACTCAGCAGATTATTATGGGTGAATATAGGTCTTATACTAGTAGGCGACAAGTAAACAAGCACTGCTCAGCCGGGATACTGAGACACACTGGCATGTGGAGAGGCCACGCCCCCATTCGGTGAGGCCACACTCCCATGTGGCGAAGACATGCCCCCTTTGCGGGCACACAGAATGATGCCAGGGATGAGGGAGACTCAAGTCCGTCCCTGATGACTAGTAACTGTTCTTTTGAGCTTAACGGGGTCATGGCTTTATGTAGTCATTTTACCAGAGGTTATACCATCATTAAGCTCCACCCCTTCCCGGCAAATACTGTACCGGCAATTGTAAAGTGCCAAGAAATGGGACGCGGGTACTAAAAGTGATCTATCTCCTCAATCCTGGCACCCATTGACTAACGAGAGCCCCTGATTGGGAAACGGTAATCCATTTAGTAGTCAGTAACAGCCTACACTACATAAAGTAGAATCCAAAGGTGGGGGTATAATGCCCAGATCTTCACCATCTTGGCATCAGTAAACACAGGGACGATGTCATGTGACGCAGTAAGGTATATAATGGTGTTATTCCTCCATGTTTTATACATCTCATTCATACCTGTAAAAAAATAAACAAAAATTTATTATTTTCAAGTGCAAGTATTGCTATGAAAACCTATATGTAGAATTTATTTCTATTTTTGCAGCTATTTTGGAAAGGTGGATTAATGCCGAAGCAAGAACCACGAAACAAAAATTAAAAAATATAAAAATAAAAAAAAACATTTGCTTTTAGTTCGCTTTATTGCAATTTCAATTAAAAATAAAACACTCTTTAGACCATTTTGATTAGATTTTATTGGATGCAAGAGAGACAAAAATAAATCTATTGCTATTTTCCGAAGTTTCTAAAGTATTCTGGGTGAAAAAATAAATATAAATAAACTTTAAGTGTAATTATGTGGTTATTCCCATTAATAACCGATATTAGTGTTAAGAAGTAATAACCCCCAAAAAATTAGAAAACAGGTTCAGGACGGGGTAAGAAAAAGGGTATTAAATGTGCCAAGCGGCCTTTCCCTCTTTACCTGAAGTGTGTGTGAGGCTCTATGACACCATTTCTACTGATCTACAGTAGATAAAAATATACATATAGATGTGTCCTGTCTTACTGTGGTTTCAAGTGTGCCAAAAAGACCCCCCTTGACGCACTAGGTCCCGTGCAACACGGCCGCACAGAGCGTTCTTCTTGATCAAAATGTGCGTCTCATTCGCACAACCAGAACTGGCGAGCGACCAAGTCTGAACCTGTGTAAAAAGGGCTCAGACACCAACGGCCGCAGCTTTTCCCTCGCTCTAAATTTCGTAATATTTCATCTGCGACTTTGTACCTGTGTAAAACCATTTCCTGTGGGTTAAAGTCACAGCTCAGGGCCTTTAGTGTACTTTGACTTTTTTGCTGCGCTGTGATGTGAAAAGGATGGAAAAATTGAAAGAAAAATACGTTACGCTACCGCTCTCAATTAGTCTTAATCGCGTCAGACGTCTCGCGCCGTATTGCGTATGGACGCTGTGTGTATGAGGTCCGAGGACACATCTGTACAGTTTTATTTCTGCATGTATGACCACCTACTGTACACAGCACACGTTTCTTGGTCTGTATACCGGCGGTAACAGTCACCGTCTAGTCCAACGCTACATCTATGAACAATTGCTGGATAAGTTTCCCCTTGTTCTGTAATCTAGACATAAGACTACATTTCCGTCATAAGGACAGCTGCTCAGTACCACTTCCCTATACATTAGCCGTTGTTGTTCTGTATCCATATAGATACTTGTCCAGTGCCCCTTTCCTAGCACATCTGTTGCTGTATGGATTAAACATTTGCTAAACCCCTGTTGGAATCCTCTATTAGGTGTATTGTGCGGGGCCACTGGCGCGGAGAGAATACAGACATACGGCCCGGTCGGGGGAATGGTCACTCTGCAGGTGAAAGTGGATACGATTGAAGACATCTCGTGGTCATTCAAGGAAAACACCATTGCGACGACAAGAGCGGGAAAGGTCATACAACCTAGAGGAGACCAATACAAGGGAAAGCTCGCTGCCACTGAAGACGCTTCCTTAATTATAACTAAACTGACGCAGGATGACCAAGGAACCTATACTGCGAGTATAAGACGGGACATGCCGGAAGGAAAGATGTACACAATACATTATGATCTTCAAGTATTCAGTAAGTCACCCCACCCTTATAGCACTTACATACTGTACAAAGCTATAGCACTAGGTTACAAACAAAATACATAACAATAATTTATAAGACAACTTGGGCCGCGAGGTGAGAGGGACCTGCCAACTGGAGCCAGTGCCGGCTGCAGGAGGAGCAGCATCCTGCACCAGAACAGGACGGCACCCGAAACCTCCACGGGGAAAAGGGGGTGTGGTCTAGTTTCCATAGGCCACAACCCCTATATACAGTTACTTGGGGGCGTGGCCACACTCCTTCAACAGCTGGGCTGCCTCCAGCCATCCCCCTGCACTGAATGGACGCCACCACGCGCCATCCATTCAGCTTCAGCAGTGGGGGTCCCCCACCTCCCAACCTTCCGTGGGACACTAATGCCCGCGGGTGGAACAGCGGGATAGTGCCCGAAAAACAGGATGGTTGGGAGGGGTGCGCCCTATATGGAATGGCACTGGTTGAACACCCAAAGAGCCGGCCCTGACTGGATCTTACAATCTAAAGGGCGTACAGACTGGTCAGTCAAATAGCCCTGTGTAATGTTGAGGAGCAGATATTGGAAGCTGAACAAACAAAATATTACATTGCTGCGTGTAATCAGGGCCGAAACTAGGATTTTTGTCACCAGGGGCAAGACAGTAATTTGGCGCCCCCATGGAATTCCCCCTGCAGTAGTGCCCATATTGTAATGCCCCCATAGTAATGCCCATATGTTAATACCCCCATAGTAATGCCCCTGTAGTGCCCACCATACAGTAATGCCCCTGTAGTGCCCATGCTCCCATATTAATGCCCCTGTAGTGCCCATGCTTTCATAGTAATGCCCCTGTAGTGCCCATGCTCTCATAGTAATGCCCCTGTATTGCCCATGCCCCATAGTAATATCCCTGTAGTGCCCTTACAGTAATGCCCCTGTAGTGCTCATGCCCCCACAGTAATGCCCCTGTGGTAATGCCCCTGTAGTGCCCATGCCCCAATAGTAATGCCCCTGTAGTGCTCATGCCCCATTTGTAATGCCCCTTATTGCCTATGCCCCCATAGTAATGCCCCTGTGGTAATGCCCCTGCCCCATAATAATGCCCCTGTAGTGCAGCTTATTAACAAAAAAAAATACTTACCTTGAACCCCGCTCCTGCATCCAGCGTCGCGTCCGGTCCGCCGGCTGCTCCTTGGAACTATGGGGGAGATGTCATGACGTCTCCCCCATAGTGCCCGTGGGGAGAGCCGGAAGCTGGAGTTCGGGAGAGAACTCCAGCCTCCGGCTGCGGCTACACCACGTCGCTGCAGAGAAGGAGCCGGGCGCCCGCAGGTTATAAATATTACCAGCGGACGTCCGGCTTGGAGCCTCTCTGCAGCGCCGGGCTGGAGGTCACTGGCACCAGGTACAGCGGCTCACCCGATGCACATGCACCTCCAGCCCCCCCCTAGTTGCGGACCTGGTGTAATAGCTGTGTAGTTTTTTTCTGTATTCGTCCTTCACATGTCTGATTACTTGTGAATATGAATTAGAGATGAGCTGTACGGTTTTCCTGAGAACCAAACACCCCTAGGGTAACAGGGGGGGGGGGGGGGGATTTTGTACACCGTAACCATTGTGGATCGGATACCAGGGAATATAATAATATTTTTATGTGTTTATTGGTCGGTTCCTACAGAGAACTTATCCAAGGATGACCTCCGCGTCACGTATAACGTCACCAGTAACGAGCCGTGCAGCGTGACGCTCACCTGTACAGGGAATGGGTCTGACGTGACGGTCACCTGGACCAGCTCATCTGGGAGTAACCCAAGTGTGACGGGTAATGTCCTTTACCTATCTGACCCGGATCCAGCCATCATCTACACCTGTACAGCGCAGAACCGCATCAGTACATTCTCCAAGTCCGTTAGTGACTACTGTAAAGGTAATTATGGCATAATCACCAACACGTGTTTATCTGACGGGCAATGGTTGTCCCCCTCCACGGGGGTGATCAGTGCTCTCAGTGTGAGCATGTAAATCTCTGGCTCTCTCCTTTCAGGAAGAACAAGTAACAGGAGCAGAATAGGAACGATCGTCCTTTTCGCTTTTGCCATCATCATCATCGCTGTGGTCTGCATTGTGTACAGGAGGTACAGTGATTTACTTTGGTCTTTTCAGCATTTGTTGAGTCTTGTGAGTTTCTGAGGTTACAGCTAAATTTGAAGTTTTTACTCATTTTAGAAAAGTGGAAAATTTCCCAATTGCTGCATTTTACGTATTTCACTGGTAGTAACACGAAACCATTTAGGTCTGTGCAACAAGACGTAATTATTTGAATCAATTGATTAGAAATTATTAAAATCAGATATGATTACATCCACACAAGGCTGTAACTAGGAAGTGGGTGACCAGTGCTCCTGCTTAGGGTGCAAGGCCTGGGGGCGGCATCTGTACTGGCCCATGATACCTGTACTTAGCATGTAGGCTGTCTGGAACAGCACCCTGCAGCCTAGAAAGCCACCGCCTGGCATGTTTTTAGGACGTTCAGCTTCGCCATAATCCCACCGGTAAGCTCCACCTAGTGGTCAGCCTAAGAGCAACTTAATTCTGAACTTCACAGGCTTTATTAGTAAACTTCCCTATGCACCCTGGGTAGGGGATAGAGGAGGGCTCCATTTTAGATTTCCTCATGGTCCTGCAAACGGAAGGTAGTCAGCATAGTTGAATAAAACGGCATGTGCCCCCCCCCCCCCCCTGGTGGGGGAGAGACACCCTTTTATCACATTAACCAGACCCAAATTCATCAGCCCAGGGCTGGAATTCCTCAAAAAGTGGGAACCACAAAAATAGATTGGGGTCCCCCCCATCTCAAGGAAATAACCTGGTGGCAAGGAACAATTCTACTTTTGTCTTTACCCTGTCTGGAGCAACTGCTATGCTACCGAACCCCCACAAAGTGTCATTTTCAGTTTGAAAGACTAATGTATAGCAACCAGGTTCCTCCAACAAGGGGGCCTCAACCGTAATCGAGCCCAATTCAGCTCTCAATGGCCCTACCCAAGGGGCATAGTGTTACATCACTTCCAATGAATCCATGGATGCACTGACCGCCGATAAAACAACAAGACTTTTCTGCAAAGTTGGTGTAAGGACTTTCAGGCATTTTGTTTGTTTTACAGTTAAAAACTTACAAATCACTTACTACTTAGGGTGTCGCAGGAGAAAGGAGGAGGAGGAGAAGAAGGAGCCAGTGAAGTTGGAAGCCCCATCAGCGAAGGTGTGAAACTGGAGGTGCCAGAGGCTGGTGCTGAAGGTAAATAAAAGTGTAACATTTTCTCTTGTCTGTTTCTCCTGGTTTTTTTTTTTTCCTTTTGGGGTAATAATATCAGCCTTAGATTAGTCAACGTTGGCCAATGCAAGTCAAGGAGTGGAGTAGGTCTCACATCACTATCCCTTCCACCCATCCCTCTTTCGGTGGCACAGACCATGAGCGAAACATTCTTCTCAATTCGTGGGGGGTTGGGAGGTGTACAATTAGGAGTTGCCCGCAAAGCTGCTGCTGCAACCAGATTTGGAGGCTTATGCTAAGTGGAGTATACATGCGGGTAGCCGTACCGCCTTGTCATCATAAGTATCGCCACTTACACCTACACCATTCGGAGTACAAAAGATCCATCTGAAACTAACGTCCCCAACGGAACACGTGCAATTCAGAATAGGACTGTGCTCTGTCTCCACGCCACCTCTATGAGACTGTTCTTTCGTATACGTCCACATTGTTTCCACCCTGAAACTCCCACTTCACAGACAGACAAACAAATGGGTGAGATACTTATAACCTCTACTGCACATGCGCAGTTTGCTAAAATTCGCTAGGTGCGGCTTCATACATATCTGCATCCAACTCACAATCAGGCCCAGTGTGTAGTTTGTACTTTGCCGCGATGGCAGCGTGTCAACAATCACCAGCGGTGTGACAGCGCGCAGAGACACTGAAAGTGGACGTTTCAGTCCTTGCACATTCAGGCGCACGCTACTACACCAGGGAAAGGCAGATACTAACATTTGCATATTATCGCAGCCGCAACTCCCGCAACAGACGTTAGAGCGGACGCAGCAGCAGCCTCCACCTCTCAATCAATTTCAGGGACAGTAGGTGATACATAGACCTAGAAAGATAATAGCATAATGTATAGTTTATTAGGATCATATTGAGAAAACATTTCTGAGCATATTCATTGCACAATTCCTACTATTATAGTGTACACAGAAAAGATGGCGGCTTCCATATGTTGGGGTGGGGCTTTAAGTCATCACAATATTCCCCCGTGATGGGTCCAAGGGAGAATTAGAGAAGTTACTCTGCACTTTACTGAATTTATCTATCCGTGCAGGGGACACTTCACGGCCATTTTGCAGAATAAAACCATCCCTGCAGAGTTTAGCAAGGATTCATATAATAGATATATCATTAATAATTCTGTTATCCCACAGTAAGAAACTAGTAAGATAGTTATGTGGTTGTTTGCGTATAGACTATAAATCCCCAGCGTTCATGCTGACGGGTTATTATTTCTTTATTTAGAGTTAATAGACTAAATGAGGGTATGAGCATATTTGTGTACAGATCTGACTGAAGTGTGAATACACCTGGTACAAACATTGTGTACAGATAGGCAATGCCGCTTGATATATCTGTGTACAAGTGTTTTAAAAGGTTTACAGTTTTACAACCTCCAGTACCTCTGACTTACCACAAGATGGAACCAGAACATTATAGTATTAAAGGAATTCATCCATCATAGGAATGAAACACATGCTTGGTACACACTACACGATGACACATTGCACCATCCGTACACATTACACGATGCAGTGGACGTTGGCGAGATGTGCAGTTCCTTACTGCATTTAGCAGCATGGCGTTGTACATCACATCATCCCATCCGCAGTGCTGCACAGCACATGGGACAATGCGATGAACGATGCATGGGCACGCACGGCCAGAACGATTTATCATGCAATGGTTCGCGTAGTGTGTGCCCAGCTGTAGGGGTATATTTACTAAGGCACAGTGTCAAACCTAAGCAACTTTGAATGACAGTTTTAAAACTTAATTAGAACAAATGCTAAACCAGGCTTGTTTAGCATTTACTCCTATAGCCATATTAAAAACTATTGGCATTTTGTTAAATATTCCGAGTTGGCTGCAGACAAGAAATGCGACCAACTCAGGTTGCAATGCAGCTCCCTCCCCATGCAAGTAACAGGAGTAATTGCAGCAGGAACATGACAGGAAATGGGACTTACCTGTGAGCCCAACAGATGCTGAAAACCACAGTACACAAATCATGTACACTACTGGGAACCACCTGAGAGTGCCCATCGAAATAACCAAGTACGATTGGAGCATGTGAGATTGGGATACGCACTGCCAGGCTCATCTGCTGCACCAACTGAGAGTGAGAGACAAACGCACAGGATGAGCAGGGGGACCCCACTGTCTGCCTACTTCCCCCATGCAGCCTGGATGTGGTGTTAAGGGCTCAACAGCAGCGCTCTAATTGGCAGGAAACAGTGGAGCTGAGAAAAGGGGGTGGGAGAGAAAAAAAAAGGATGGAGAGAAAATGGGGGAAGATGTGAGAGAGAAGAGGGGGGTGAAAAAGTGGGGGCAAGAGAAACATGGGGGTGTAGAGGTGGGGGGAGAGAGAAGCGGGTGAAAAGGTGGGGAGAGAAAAGTGGGGGATGAAAAGGTGGGGGGAGAGGAGGGTGAAAAGGGAGGAAAGAGATAGGATAGGGGGATGTTAAAGGTAAAACAAAAGGTGATAACACCAGGCACAACAGCTGCCGGTGCCCATGCATCTGGCTCATGCTGCCGGTGCCCATGTAGTAGGCACAACAGCTGCCGGTGCCCATGTAGCTGGCTCAAGCTGCAGGTGCTCATGTAGTTGGCACAACAGCTGCAGGTGCTCATGTAGTTGGCACAACAGCTGCCGGTGCCCATGTAGCTGGCTCATGCTGCAGGTGCTCATGTAGTTGCCACAACAGCTGCAGGTGCTCATGTAGTTGGCACAACAGCTGCAGGTGCTCGTGTAGTTGGCACAACAACTGCAGGTGCCCGTGTAGTTGGCACAACAGCTGCAGGTGCCCGTGTAGTTGGCACAACAGCTGCAGGTGCCCGTGTAGTTGCAGATCACATTTTTATACACAGTCCTATATAATGAGTGAATGTCACACTAGCAATACCAATCTACTATCATATAACAAAGCAATTATACAAACGTCGGTGATGAGGGACATCAGTGATGTATACAGGGGAATTCCACTTTGATTACATTAAATATATGATGCCCTAAAGAAACATTACAATGCAATTAGAATTTATAAAAGCTGGACTAAACCTTACTAACTATGTAGCTATATATTTGCCAATACAATATATCCTATGGAGGCAACTAATAGCCCCCTGGGGAGTAATACGGTAGAACTGCAGGATATACTTTGGAATCGTGAACCTTGAACAAGTACAAAGCTGTAACTAATGAACTCTATTAACGGTTGCTTTGAAAATCTACTGTTCAGTGTGACCCTCACCAATGGATTTGCCTGGGTCTCGTACCATTTTATTTGTGGTTGTCTTTTTATTTTAAAAAGGTAACTTATTTTCAAAATGAGAACCGATAAACAAGCCTGTAACCACAGCTGGGAAATCTGGCACGGACCACGCAGAGTTACACTGAGTAACAGACCTCTCACGTAGCTCTACAGGACTAGACTTCTCGTTCATATTAATATATTTTTAACTCTTAGACTGAACATGAAGTAATTTCAAAATAATCCTTATAAAATGAAAACTACATGCAGTCTACGTACACACGTAACGATTTTTTGAACGTTTTAACTATAACGAAATCGCTCTTTTTTTTGGTGAATGATGATCATCCAAGAGTGCTCCCGTTTGTAGTTTATCATCCATTCTGACTGTCCAACATAACGATTTTCGTTCAGAAAATCAATCATGTTGGACAGAATGAACGATGAACGATGTCCATTCACTGTATGCATGATTAAAAAAAAAATCGTACATCATTCAGGAAAATCGTTGACAAAATCGTTGATTAATTTAGTAACCAACGATTTTTGTAAATGATTTTCGTTCACTTTTTCGAAGGAACTGAACGAAAATCGTTGGTTACTAAAACCGTTACATGTGTATGCAGCTTAACACAGACAGACAAATGGTACCATGCTTCGGTTTCACAGACCGCTCTGATTTCCATGGCAATGATTAATCTCTTATTTCTACTATACCCTATTATTCTACCATTGGTCCTATATAATTTAGAAATGTAAACAAGCCCTGAGAATGAGCCTTCCTTACATCTTCCTGCAGATACTGAATACTAAGAGGGTTTGGATTGTTGGTTATTGTCACTACAACATAAATCCATCCAATCAGCGCTGTATCTAAATACGGTCTTCTTGCTTTAATACAGGACTCAACGCAACTCCGGCTGAGGATTCGCAACCGCAACATGAACTATGAGAAACTGATTTGGGAATATATTATATATGTTTAAAGCTCCAACTTACTGTTGTGCATTACAATTGTTAAACAAACTTGTCAACAGTACAGTGATAATTATACTAAACAGATTCACATCCATTTCTGCACAGATATAAAGGTAATAAATAGCTATAGTTCGCAAAGTTATATACCAGTTTGCAGAGGCTGCTGTTTATAGAAGCTTGCAATCTACCCCAGACATAGGACATTTCTGTCTTTCCACCTGTTGTAGATCTATAAGTGAAAGCAAGCTGTATGTAGCCTGGTCCAGCCACATACTGTACCATAAAACACTGCTGACCAGTAAAACAAAAAGTTAAACTATAAAACTGTACTCTGTATGGTTTTGCATCTAGTAATCCAAGATATAAATGGCACCAGTCAGATGCCAGCAGAAAGCCCTCTGCAACAAGATAAAGTCTAGCCTGATTTATATACCAGCTGAGAACACCACCTAGAGGACAGACGTATAACTTACTCAAGCATTAACAGAAATGCAAGACTCTCTCATTGGCATTGTCCTGCACCTTGATTGGCACAGCTGGGCTATCGAAGCACGTGTTTCCAGAGAGGCGTGGTCCGTGGGGGTGTTTGAGGAGGGGCTGTTGCAGCACAGAGGGGGGGGGGCTGCATAGAGGGAGGAGCTACCACGCAGAGTAAGGCACACATCCACTCACGGACATCAAAACGTCTGCACGATTACGACATTGTAATCGTGCAGTAGTTTGCCAGTCTGCTGTGCCTACACTGAACGTTCAGTCATTCAGTGTAGGCACATCCATCATCCACTACCACGTTATTGTCAGGTTGTACAGCATTTTCGTGCGATGATTGATGTCAGAAACGACCAGCGGGAGCGCGCTTCGCTGGTCGTTTGACACAAAAGTGAACGATTACTGAGCGATTGCACGATTACGATGTCGTAATCGTGCAATCGCTCAGTATTATCGCTAAGTGGATGTGTGCCTTTAAGCACCCTGGTGCGCCTAGTTTTGCGGCCCGATGCAAAAGTCCAGAATTCATTTAGCAAGGTAAGACTATTGCAATGAGCTACGCAGGCAGAAATGGGCCACTCTCATGAAGGGGACAGCGAATGGGACAATATTCATTCATACACGTTCGTTAATGGCATTATAAAAAATTTTTGCGCGTGTTCTGACTGAAGAAAAAACTTTTTACTACCGATCGCTCCTTCATTTATTTTTTTATATTTATAACTTTTTTTTTTATCTACAATACTCTTCATTATTTATACCTGTATTGTGCTGTAGGTTATTACTAAAATGTATGCTTTGTATTATTTGCTCATTACTCTATTTGTATCCTGTTGTGTGGTGTGTTAGGCCCTGATTCAGAGCCGGGCGCTCTGACCAGAGCGCTCGCTCTGAATCAGGGCCCACCTCCATTAATATGGAGCGTCCTCCTGGACGCTCGTATAGCTGTGGGTCACCACCCACAGCATATACGAGCGTGCAAAATGATGGTCGCGATGGTCTTGACCATCGCGACCATAGAAACTGCGTGCAGAAGCCTGTGGTTGGGTTTTTCAACCGCAAGGCCAGGAGTGATTTTGGCTCTATCAGAGCCAAAATCACTCCCACTGACATCACTAGTGATGTCAGTGGGGCCGGCTTCAGACGGTAGGCGTTCCCTTGGGAACGCCTCCGTCTGGCAGGCACGCCCACCAAAGGGGGTGTGCTGTCAGTCACCATCGACAGCACGCCCCCTTTGATGAGACACTCCGAGCGAAGGAAAGTCCTTCGCTCGTCGGGTCTCGCGCATGCGCACGACGGAGCTCCCTCCATCGTGCGCATGCGCAGTGGGGACAATCGACCCACTTGCGAGCGGACAGTCGCTCGCGAGTGGGTCTGAATGAGGGCCTTAGTCTTTTTACTGCTGACCTTCTAAAGTATGTAATAAACATTATTTATATTATTTTTTGTTCAGCTGCTTTGTATTATTTATTCTAAGTACAACAGTCTGTTATACAGAACAAGTAAACTTAAAAGGGCTACACATTACCCTTATTCCCAATAATAGGTTTAAATAATACATTTAAATAAACCAAAATAAAATCTGTCCAATAATGAAATCTGCAGCATTTTAAACAAGCGATAAAACCTATGGAGGTCTGGCTATTAAATAACGAGACTGATAATATAATTAAACAAATTATAGCAAGTACATTTTAACTCCGATCCCCTTCTATGTACTCCCCTTCTGCATTCTTGTTTTCTATTGGTCAGAGCCATGCTGTAGCTCATCGACTGCCAGTTGTCTCATCAGCTCCGTTGTTTTCTTCTTTACCTCAGTAATTCATGCAAACCGGGTTCCCTTGAGTACAGATGTGACTTTAGGGAAAGGAAAGAAGTCACACGGTGCTAGGTCTGGTGAGTATGGAGGGTGCTCTAGCACTGCTATCTGTTTCTCAGCTAAATACTGCGTCACAGAGAGAGCTGTGAGGGCTGGTTCGTTGTCCTGATGGCGGATGGAACCATTTTTCCACAACTCTGGCCTCTTTCTTCTGATTCTTTCCCAAAAAGTTGGCAGAACATTTTTGTAGCAAGGTTGAGTCACCGTTTCACCTTCTGGTACCCAGTCTTCCGAAATAACACCATCGGTATCAAAGAAAAACAATTAACATGGGTTTGAATTTGCTTGGACATGCTTTTGTCATTCTTGGTGATGGTGGCATTTCCCAATGCATAGGCTGGTGTTTTGTCTCAGGATCGTACTGGAAGATCCAGGTTTCATCACTGGTAATAACGTTAATCGGAAAAAAAAATGCGAATTTGCTTGAATTTGTGCCAAAATGTCTTCACCAATTTGCTTTCGATTTTCTTTCAGCTGGGTAGTGAGAAGCCTTGTAGCCATCTTAGCGCAAACATTTATGCATAGGGGGAGGGGCCCTAGATTGCACACCCTAAGCACAATGGCCCTCATTCAGAGGCGGTCGCTCGGGAGCGATCGGTCGCACCCAAAGTGATCGAGAATATGCAAAACGAGCGCTCAATGGCAACGCACATCGTAAGTGCGGAAACACCCACAACAATGAAAGCACACCTCCTATCTCTACGGCCTAATTCAGAGTCGGTCGCAGGCGGCAACCTACGTCAGCACGATTAACACCTGTTACATTGTTAATTGCCTACAGACATCAGTTGAGGCAGAAACCAGCACCAGCACTCGCAATGCTTAGGGTAGACCCTGGGCTACCTTTAGCACTACGAGCAGTAGCGTCGTTATTGCACCGAGATGACGTGTGTGATGACTCGCTCAGTAATATATGCACGCCCTTAAAACGCCCTTTTTAAAGGTCAACCAAGCCTGCGTGCGCACCACCACACCCCCGTTCACAAGCACCTTCCCCTGTAACCACCCACAAACGGCACGAAATGTCAATCACAGCTACGACCTGTGCGCAAGAGGATTGCGGTCGGAATCTTAACGCGCAAGAGGATTGCGGTCAGAAAGACAGGCTTGCGCACTGCCATGTACACGCATGCGCAGTTGAAAAAAACATCGCTCGCTGCATCCAATCGCTCCATGCGACCGCCTCTGAATGAGGTCCAATGTGAGGTGCTACCTGCTGAGACTTGTAATACTGCATGCAGAAAAAGAGAAAAATAATGCAAGTGCACACTAACCATGCTAAACCTAATAATAATACTGCTATATTGCATCAAAGAGGTTCTTAGCATAATAATGGCCATAATTATGGCCCTGCATCCAGGTGACTTCTATCAGGCAGGTCCCTAACACTCCTATGGAACAAACACAGGACACAGGACCCCCCCCAGGCCAACCAGCAGAATCGCCCCACGGGATAACACTAGTGCGAGATTACAATTGATGGTTAAAGAATTATAAAGAAAGTCATGTGTTAAGTCTGACATAACTTAAACATTTATGTTAAGATCTAACAATCTTTGTCGATGGTTGCCATTTCTGCGATCATTCGGATGCTGAGTCAATTCAAACAACTTTCTCAATTTTTTTTCCCACATTTTCATTTGTTCTTGATGTGCAAGGCCTTCCGGGAAGTTCACAATCTTCGACTTTAACCGACACTGAAACACATGTCCATGTGACATACCGCTCAGGGTTGCTGGAGATAGCCCCAGGCTATCAGCTCAGGCCTGGGGTGGCCTGGAGAGGTGGAAGTCCCCACCTCCCCAGGGATCACCGGCCTGGACTGACTAGCGGTCAAGTGATGCGGTTTGGGAATTCCACTCCTGCTAGAAAGAGTCCGGTGCTTGTGTTAAATACAGGGTGACCCCTACTTATTTTGTCACCTGTATTTCCACAACCAGGACTGGCTTCCTGAGCCCAGTGCTGGTTGATGAAAATAAAGGGAAACCCTACATTTTTTCCCCCTGTATTTTCACAACCAGGACCGGCTCAGAAAAGCCTGGTGCTGGTTGTGTTTTTAGGGGGGAACCCCACGTCATTTTTATTATTACACTTGCGGCACGACCAACTTGTTCCATGAATTTCAGAGAATGCTCCCTTTTCCATCACCGGCAAACAGGGTGACTTTTCCTTGTGACCGAAAGGCTTACACATCACCTCCTCTTTCCATCAGTAACCACCTTTCACTAAATCCCCTGCCTGCTTCATAAGAGGTTGTCGTTGCCACCACCAATCTCCTGCACCTGGAACCGCTTACTTCTTGGTTTGTGTGGTCACGCAGCTACCGCACCTCCTGGATGGTGGCAGCCAACTCCCCACTCACTGCTTACTAGGGGCAGGTTCTGCGATTGTACCAAGTATAGAGGCACTGGGCTCAAACACAGGACAGTACATTAACAAGGACATTCACACTGGTGCTTAGTACAGACGTGCATACGTGGTACAAGCAGCAGATGTGCTACTGGGTACAGGGTACAAGGAGGAACAAGGGTACAGGGTACAAGGAGGAACAAGGGTACAGGGTACAAGGAGGAACAAGGGTACAGGGTACAAGGAGGAGCAGCGCTACTGGGTATAGGGTACAAGGAGGAGCAGCGCTACTGGGTAAAGGGTACAAGGAGGAGCAGCGCTACTGGGTAAAGGGTACAAGGAGGAGCAGCGCTACTGGGTAAAGGGTACAAGGAGGAGCAGCGCTACTGGGTAAAGGGTACAAGGAGGAGCAGCGCTACTGGGTAAAGGGTACAAGGAGGAGCAGCGCTACTGGGTAAAGGGTACAAGGAGGAGCAGCGCTACTGGGTATAGGGTACAAGGGGACATATTGCCTCTGGGTATAGGGTACAAGGGGATGTATTGCCTCTGGGTATAGGGTACAAGGAAAAGTAGTGCTGCTAGGTATAGGGAACAAGGGGACATATTGCCTCTGGGTATAGGGTACAAGGGGACATATTGCCTCTGGGTATAGGGTACAAGGGGACGTATTGCCTCTGGGTATAGGGTACAAGGAAAAGTAGTGCTGCTAGGTATAGGGAACAAGAGGACATATTGCCTCTGGGTATAGGGTACAAGGAGTAGTATTGCCTCTGGGTATAGGGTACAAGGGGACGTATTGCCTCTGGGTATAGGGTACAAGGGGACGTATTGCCTCTGGGTATAGGGTACAAGGAGTAGTGCTACTGTGTATACGGTACAAGGAGCAGAAGCGCTACTTCCCCAATCCTCCTAAACAATCACATCATACAAGTTAAGGTTTAATTAACACGGTCATACCACACTTTAGGGCTTATTAGATAAACCAGGGCAAGCAAAACATCCACCGAAACCCACAGTACCCAGATCTGGGGGTATATGTAATAAGGTGGGTGTATGATCCAGAGGAAGATCAGCAATAAAGCCTTAGATTTAAAGCCACAATAATTTAAAAGGCAAAACCAACCTGTTTGTACTACACCAGTTCAGTAGGTCCCTATCGGTTGCGGTGGATTACAGGAACCCATTGTTAATACTTTGGCTTCTTGGCACGTCTGGCCAGCTACTAGGTCACCAACTACAGTTCTGATCCTTACGGAAAGCAGCTATATAGGAGTTACAGATCGGAGAACACCCTCCACATTCCCATGGGAAGCTCCTCATTCCGTACAAAGGGAAATTTGATTTTACAGAAAATACTGCAAATTGCTGCATTTGAAGCCAGTTAGTAGGAAAGGAAAAGGGGGAAAGGGTAGCAGGTTTCATTTCCTGCTGAGAAAGCTGCACTGTACTGCTAATGTGAGGTGCACAACGTCCTAGGGCCATCAGGTGTGAGGACCAGCTCTTCTTCTCCCTTATTTCCTTCCTCCATGAAAAGTTCTCAAAATTTAAGCGACATATATTTCAGAACTACAGCTAAAGCGGACAAAGCATTTCTAAATATTCATCTCTTAGGTTGGTTCAAGGGTTTATTGCCAAGTTCCCAGTTCAACTGGAACCATGCATAGAAGAAAGCCGGGTCTGATTCTATCTATAAGAGGTATTACTACAGGCCGCAGAATAAAATAATAATTTTATGTTCACTTAGTTTTATTTTCCGTACAGTCCTTGTATAAAGGGTGGAAAATAGTTTGCCAAAATAGTCTAAAAAAAAAAAAAAAAAAAGGTCCATCACAATTTAAGTTACAGAGTAAATTTAAAAAAAAAAAAAAATGTTTATTTTTATACAAAATTTTTTATTTTTTTTTTCAGTCTACATTTAAGAAAAAAAAATGGCAACTGCTTCTATCCACCGCAAACTGTAAAAAGCAGAAACGAAGGCACCCAGCTGGTCCTCTTCAGAAACAAAAACTCTAGAGCCATATGTACATTGTCATCAGCGGATACGGTCTATGCTTCGCTCTGCTGTATAGACTAGCTTAGCAGGAGAGTTTACATCTGTGTAAGAACAAGCTAACAACGTTGTCGTATTCCACACCTGTACATCAACTGACTAAGAACCTAAAATACACTTTTAGGACAACAATACAAAATCTGAATGGCTTTAATTCCATTTAAAATATTCAATTTAAATTCCATTTAAAATAACTATTAGGGATTTAAATACGCTGTAATTCGCCATAAACACAGTGTTAGATCAGGCGACTGGAGTTGAGGGCTGGAATTGAAATTCTGATTGAGATAATATTGTAATTAAGTTATAATTTAGTAAATTTGAAAACCACCCCGGCAAATGTCCCATGAAATCTACTCAGTGGCAGCCATTTTGTACAGACCAATGAGCATTTAGGGGAAATATGACCCTTTGCGTCATAGAATAGTCAAATCACATGCTCTTAAACTTCTCCCTAAATAATGGTATGCAGGCAACTGAAGACAGACCTGGTTAGTCTGTCAATTTGAGCAAGTACAAAATTTAACAAGGAGCAAAAAAAAAAAAAAAAAAAAACTTACTTCAAGGAAAAATAAGGGTTACTTGTGATGCAACGACAGTGACTACGTTCACATGTAAACTCTGTAACAGAGACATCCACATATTAAATAAACCTACTGGGGACTTAGTCAAACCATTGGTCAATTAACGGCTATTTGTTTTTCTGCTACTTTGAGCGGTATCCAATTAGCCCCCAACATTGCTCTGGCGCTAATTGACCCCCGCGATCGGCAAAAAACAGGGATTTTTCGCCGATTATCCCCGATGTTTTTTTTCACCCTATCCATTTATTCCGGTCGAAATAATAGGTTAGTTCTCCCGAAAACACATAGGTCCACGAGCTTATCGCGGACCTATGTGTTTTCACCTTTTTTTTTTAGGTGAACAAATGGAAATTATTGTGATTCTTTTTCGGGACACATCAAGTCCCGAAAAAAAAAAACCTAATAAGTGCCAGCATCAGGCCGACTTCAGGGCTAATTGGATACCCCTCCTTAGTGATGGAAATATAGTACTTGATTGTTTTTGTCAGGACCCGTACTTGTTTGTAGCAGAGGCCAGTTGACATTTTCACATTGCCCCCTCCTTCTACTACAACCATAAAGGCACAAAAATAAAAAATAAAAAGTTTAATCAAATAGCCCACATTTATTAATTAGGGAAATATGAAAAGTTAATTGTGAAGCATTAAACAAAAACAAAAAAAAACTTAAATATTCCTTTTCTAGCCTACCTTCCCATGCAACAGATCTAAATGTGGATTTAACTCTGCTGAACTTGACCACACAGCGTGTTATGTAATAGTTAGGTAAAACATATGAAACATGCACGCTGCTTCTAGTGATACCATTACACAGGTATTGCCTCCCAAACAAAAAAATATATAAAAAGCATGTCTATTTGGCAGCAAATTTAATTTTGCGTAGGTATCTATGGGGGCAAAAGTGGGTAAGCAAGGAATGCCACGAAAATCTGGTTTTAAATTGATCATTTTGCATTTTTTTTATTTTGTTTTTTTTTTGTTTTTCTTTTTTTTTAAACAGAAGGTGAAGATGTCTCATAGCTTAAAGTACAGGATGGAAGATATAAAACTTCTCAATACATTCATTTGTCCCTTGTAAAACCTGTAAGGGCTATACCAGCCTCAATCACCATTCTTAACGCTCAGCCAATAATTTACTCATTTGCCAACAACTAAGGTAGTGTAAAAACAACTTTATTTTTTTTTCTTTAAGTCCTTCAGTAGTGGGAGACTAGAAATGTTTTTTCTTTTAAACTAAGAGTGAGATGTCACAATAGAAAAAAAAAATAATAATGACTGGGCAGGTAGTGGAGAAATAAAAAAATAAAGTTAAAATATTTCCGTAAAAATTGCACCCCACTGCATCTCCTCTTGTAGATAAATAGTCAGAGAAAATGCAAGATGAAACCCTTTGCAAAAAACAAACAAACCGTTGAATAAGAGTCGTGTTGTAGGTTAATCTTGTTATTTCATATCTCACTCCTGTCTAACGTAAGGTAGTGAATGGAAAATATATCAATGCCACACCTAAAATTATTTATGTCAACATAAATTGGCCAGCCAAAATGGTGGGTCGGTCTGTGTATGACAGACTGTAAACATGAGGATGCGGTCAGTAGTGCATTTTTACGGTTGTATCCAGAGACGCATTATTGGAATGTAACAGTCAAATTTCCTTATTGGCACCACTGTAAAAGAAGTAGACAAAAAAAAAACAAAAACCTGATGGATAAAAGGTAAAAATCAGATTTAACTTAAAAAAAAAAAAAAAAAAAGGCGGGAGGCTTATGACATATTTTACAGATGAATTTAGACCCCTAAGTTGATATTCTGCCTAGAGATGATATGGTAGTACATTTAAGTATTTGAATTAGCAATTTGTACAAATTAGGAAATATATTTGGAAAAAACTAAAAAAAGGACAGCGCCACACTTTTAGTGGTTTTTTGAGCAAAAATTGTCTGGACGTACAAAACCATATAGGTCTACAAAGAAACTTTGCCTACCCCAATGCCCACATAGATATGTTTCGAGGTGGGCAGGTTAGTTTGGAACAGTATCTGGAATAAGAATAAACAACATTGTCTAGTGTTTGAGCCGCTTCTCTAGACTTCAAAAAGTTTGCTTATTATTCACAATTAAAAGGTGGACCTTGGGAGGAGTGCACCAGGAAATTTTAGACGGTAAAAAAAAGCGTTGACTGATAGCCCTTTAAATTTTGGCACCAAACATTTGTATCCGTTTATGGCCTTGGCTGGTGTCTATGGTCAAAACGAGGACCTAAATCACTGAAGCCAAATGTGTGGTCCATGTTCGAAGTCTCATCTGATGCAAACAGTGGTAGATCTCAATTATTGCCAAGGTGTAGGAGGGAAATGAGCCATGATCTGGACGAAGGGGAGGACACGGTTCTGGAGAGAAAGTCGAGCACCCTGGTAGCTGGAAGAATGGGGTCCAATTCCCTTTGCAAAATGGAAGTCATAACAGGATTCCACTTAGGTCCAAAATAAGATCCGATTGACGAACCATATGTTGTAACAGAAGTTCTGGTTTGGTGCAGACCCAAAAAGGCATGTTGAGGTTTTCATAAAAAGTCATTAGAGACAAAGGAAAGCCACGAAGGAAAGAAAGGTGCACAAACGTACAAAAGTTGTGCAAATCTTCCCTTTTTATCCCTTACACCTGTATGAGGGTCCAGAGGTTTCAAACGGAGGTCTCTGACTGAAGCCTCATGACAAACTTATGCGATTTGGGGTCCACAAATTCCTCAGACAGCTTAAAGAAGGGTATTTTTTTGGTGCTGACCACCAAACTGAAGTCTTGGCGTTTCAAGACGAACACAACCCCGTCTTTCAATCCATTGGTTACGGGTTCCTCACTGACTAATGTCCACTGTTTGGCTAGCCAGCGGTCTTTGTGATACTGTATGGTTGGCCCTGGGCCTAAATACCGCTCAAGAAAAGCCTGTCAGAAAAGAAATATAACATAATTAGACCGCATTCAAATTTTCATTCCCACTAACATAGTAATTCATAAAAAATAAATAAAAATAAAAAAAGTAGAAAAATATATATAAAAAAAAAAAAAAAAGTAGGCGATCCGAGGATGGACAGCCATTGCGGAACTACTCAGCATGCAAAGCATGATGGCCTTTGTAGTTCTAAAGCAGCTGTAGTGCTACAGGTTGCAGAACAGTTAACAATCCACCTGTTACCAGTGGAAAGAAAAATACAGTAATGACAAATCCACAATAACCTGTCTGCTGAAACACAAACCAATGTTTATGGGCATTATATGACTTAAAAAAAAAAAAAAAAGGGGTCTCCTAGCTTTTCACACTCTTTCATTAAAGGCTTTAGGGCGTTATCCACACATCTGCCCAGCACATGACAAAAGACTCCCCAGAGAGCCCACAATTAAATATAGATGAAAAGGCATGAATATTTATTGAAATGAGAGCGCAAGGAACAGTAAAGTCTCGATGTGTGTAACCTGAGGGAGGGACGTCTTTGGCTCTGTGCTTGCGCTGCAGTTCATACTAGCAACCAGTAGGTGGCAAAGTTATGTTTTCATCTGCCACCTAAACGAGAAAATAAATAAATTCTATATATCAGATTACAAAGCGGAGAATTTACAGCTAAATGAGGAGGGGCTGTAAACCACAAGCAGTACAACATGAAGCTTAACACCTCTGTGGGAAATATTTTATCCAGCACATCAGAAAAAAATAGCGCAATACCACCCCGTAAGGCTGGTTCCAATCCCTACTGGGAAATAAAATGTAAACAGCAGCAATATGAAAGCTAGCCGATGGACTAAAAGATATACAACAATGGAGGAAAAACCAAGATAAAATATTTTATAGCAAAGTGGGAATTTGCTTCATCAGAGAAATCCAGGGGGCAAGCGCGGGATTTAAAAACAGACACGTCGAATTAAAATGCAAGCTTCCATTATATGCCAAGGCAAATATCGTATTTTCAGCTATTTTGTTCAATGCCACAATGTTGTTGATATAGAAAAACGTACAGCACGTATGGCCCTTGCTGCAGTACAGCCTACAAATAAAATAATAAAATAGATGGCTTAACTTAAATGCAAGAAATAGACCATGCCAGCTAGTGGTCATAAGAGGGTACTGCAGCTCCCCACCATCTCCCTCAGATCAAGTCTACTGGCTTGGGGTGACATCAGACACCTGTAGACAACACGGGCTACAGTGACAGTAACAAAAAGACGCTTGAGGCAATGGCTCGCGCATCTCTGGTAAATCTGAAGAGCTAGCATGTTACCAGACAATAAAAAGCTAGTTGTCCAGTAAAGGTCGTTAAATGTTGACAACCGACCTTTGGCGTCATGTCATGTGTGATGCAGAACTCAAGGTGTTGAAGGATGCTCTCCATGGTGTGGTAGGGCTGCTGCTTTGTGGTGCGGAGGTACTTCTGCATGGCTCGGGCCATGGAGGCGAAGATGGCCTGAGCGGCCTCTCTTGGGTCCATGATCTCACGGGGGTTCTTCTGGTCTTCCTCTTGTAACCGCTTTATGTGAGTGAAAGCCTCTTCTACAGCGACCACCAACCTAGGGTGACAGCATCGGCCAGTTACCGGACCCACCAATATATAACAGTAGATTTAAAACAAAAAGTATACACCGCAACAAAACCACTGGCAGGACAATAAACTTTTTGGAATCCCAACTGTAAAGTGCAAGGTAATATTCTCAATGTTAATAAGTAATAAATAAATATTTGATGTGTACATATTGCAGTCATGCCTCCTAAGATAAGCAACGCTCTCACCAATCCTGCCGATTGCCGCCTCCTCACACTGCATTGGGCGTCAAACTTTAAATGTAACCTATTTTTTTTTTTTACGCAATTGGCGAAAAGGTACAATGACATCCAATGAAAAGCACAAGCGTTTCCTGAACTGCGCCCTCCGTGTGTCACCTGACTCTTGTGGTTATGTATAGGAGATCAAGTGAAAAGTCTTAAACTGAAAATGATATTTAGTAGACACAATTTCAACAATTCTTATTATTGTCAGTGACAAGAACAACGTGTAACTATGCCAAGATCATCTCCAGCGGGCAAAGGATAACAGCGAAACCTGCAAGCCTGCACAGGTTTCTGGATTCAGCGCCAAGCCTACGTAACTTGCAGCCTTCTCTGACTTATGAGGAGTGATTGGAGCCTTGGGATAAATCTGCTGACAGTTGGCAATCAGGGCCCATGAAATGTTTTGATCTGAAGACGCAACTATTGCGGCCCATTCATCTACAGCCCCGATTCCCTGTTCTGTCGTACCGATCCGACGATCAAAAAAGCTGATCTGCAGACATCGAGGGCTGATCGGGCAAGAAGACATCAATTTAAAAATCCCATCATTTTAGGATCGGGATTGATGAATCGAGGATTTCCAACACGTTGGATTACCCTAGTTCCCTGACTACGGCAGAACATGGATTTGGGGCAGTACATCGCAGCTGCATGGGCCCCATAAAGTGGTGAGGTTGGCAAGTTGGATACATAAGTACTGTTTCACACAATCATTTCAGAGGCATCGGTCCTCGTACCGATTAGTAACCTGTGACTCTAATCCCATCGCCCTCCAGTAGCTCTAAGAAATGCCCCTGGCATCAGTCAGCCACTCACGTGATGGGTAATGTGAGCCGACCTGCTGATTGGAGTAGGGCAGTGACACACACTCAGGCAGTGCTGCGTTTGGTACAGGCGTAGCGGCTCTAATTTTGAGACACGCCTACGCCAGAGCCCGGTATGGAATCATAACTGGCCATAAGTCACAAATTCACCGAATCTAGAGCCCCAGGCTCCATCAGCTGTACGACTGCGGCTTAAGTACCTCGCTTTCCGTTTCCGTACTCTCCGTTCATGCTCCGCCTCCTCGTAATAATACTCATTGTGGCTGTTGTCTCTCCTCCTGGCAGCTGCGGCGATCACTGCCCGGGACTGCCCTGTCGAGTTGTTAGTTGTGTTCTCTATAAAAATAAAAAATTTTAAAAAAAAATTACCGTTTATGAAATATCAAAATGGCAGACGTTGGTTAGTTCTGCAAAAAATACTACCACTATTGTACTGGAGAAAAGTACACTTTCAGGGTAGGATTCAATTAGCCATTAGGGTCCGCGATACGTTAACGGCAGTAAAAACCTTGCTCGTTTTTTGCTCGCATCTCTGCGCATTATCAGCGTCGGAACCTCGCGGCTGATTGCATTTCCCTCATAATGTTGACAGACCATCATGAATTCATTGAGAGAGGGAAAATGATCTACACTAGCAAAGAGTTTCCTTATACCAGGGTTAGGCAACAGGCAGCACTCCAGCTGCTGTAGAACTACACATCCCAGCATTCCCCGCCACAGCTTTGGTTTTAGGGCTTGCTAAAACTGTGGCAGGGCGTGCTGGGAGGTATAGTTCCACTGCTGCTGGAGTGCCACAGGTTGGCTGACTCTGCCTTATATCAAAGTTGAGGATAGTCGTACCTTAGTTAGTTCATGAATACTGCCTTCGTAAAGCAAAATGCATGAATTATGACCGTGCCCATATGTACTCAAGAAGGAGGCTTTGTACACTTGTGTGACATTATTACTTTGTAAAATTACCACCTAATACAAGATGAAAACCATTGATAAAAAGGGCTTAAAGGAGTTAGAGACGCTCAACTGGGTAATGGGACATATGGACAAAAAAATAATTTATGTAAATAAGATTAAGTGTCCTTTTTTTTATATAAAATTTCTCTTTATTTTATATCGACTATGAACACTTGATGATAAACAAAAGTGCATTTCTATCCGACATTGGAATAACCTTGGTATTAACCAGAAAACAAATTGCATTTTTAGAAAAATATAATAATCACCTAGCAATGCCATGTAAGGTTAATTCCAGTGTTACGGTGGAAATGGACTGATCTAGGGAGAGGACCAAGTGGGAAGTGCACTGAATACTTCCAAGGGTTAAAAGGGCTTCATTTACAAAGCCAGCCTGAAGCACAGAGGTATCTTTCAAGTCAGCAGAGAAGCCTAATGAGGCCTCAGTACATGTGACAGGCGAGCTTTGAAGTTACAGAGAACCATGGTTTAATATTCAACTCACGGTGCCCTAAAGGGCCACCTACCAGACGAAGATTTACTCCCATGTCTACTATGTAGGCGGATCTAGGGGTCAGGACTAAAGTGGGTGCGAGCATGAAAACCATGGCTGCTCCTTAATTTACATATATGCATTAATTGGTATATGGTTTTAATCTACAATGTTCAACTTCCCTACCAGAAGATTTTATGTTAAATGTGGGTCCAAAACTATCTCACTGCAAAATGTCATTATTTGCTTTGGACAAAAAAAAAATTGCTCTTTTCTACTGAAGAGTTTAGTATTCACACAATTTACCAGCAGAAGGCGCTATACTCTATAGCAGTGGTGGCGAACCTTGGCACACCAGCTTCTGTGGGACTACATATCCCAGCATGCACTGCCAGAGTTTTGCTATTAGAGAATGCTAAAACTGTGGCAAGGCATGCTGGGATATGTAGTCCCACAGCAGCTGGAGTGCCAAAGTTCGCCACCACTGCCAATAGACACCGTACACTGATCTGCAGTAATTCAGCAGCAGCTGGAGGCGTTTCCCATTTTAAAAAAAAAAAAAAAAAAAGAGAAGAGGTTGAGGTATCACAGTGAGAAGAGTGAAGAATTTGGACCAGTGGAAAAGATGCCCATAGCAACCAATCAGCTTTGCGGTAGTATTTATCACGTATATGCTATAATATGACAGATGAAAGCGGATTGGTTGTTACGGACAGCTTCTCCACTGGTCCACATTCACCGCTCTTCTCAATCAGCTTGTACCTGTCATTTTATAGAATGTACTTGATAAATACTACCTCGAAGCTGATTGGTTGCTATTGACATCTTCTTCTCTACTGGTCCCACTTCTCTGCTTTTTTTCACTGCTTTATAGATCAACCCCAAAGTCTCCAATTACCAACTCCTCTGACTAGAGTGTATGAGGCCATCAGAGATGGTGGGCCATACAAGCTTCCAAGCTGTCCTGGGCATTCCCAGCAATTAGCAAGTATCTCTATCCTCCTATTACATCACACTCTCAAAGAAATATACTTCAATTCCTGGCTACGGTGTCCAACAACTCAGCAGTCTCTGCCCTTCCCCATCACCTCATCCCTAGCTCATTCCTGTTTGAAGGTGACC
This sequence comes from Taudactylus pleione, assembly GCA_031769625.1. NCBI lineage: Eukaryota > Metazoa > Chordata > Amphibia > Anura > Myobatrachidae > Taudactylus > Taudactylus pleione. Next base: position 3,750,436 of record JAUIMM010000072.1, read on the forward strand.
CATGCGGAACAAATCTGTTCTTCCCAGCCTACCTTCCCCAACAACACTCTCCACCACTCACCTTGCCATTCTCCGTTCCTTCCCTCCTGTTACCAAGCCAAAGGTATCTCACTTTCCACCTCCGCTCCCTCAACCTGCTCCCTTGACCATGCAGTCTTCCAACTATCCACTCCAATGCCGCCCACTTCAACTTGGTCCTATCCACCACTATCTTCCACTCTACCTTCATACTTATCCTCCCCTTTTCTCAGGAAACCATCCCTTTCAATCTGTCCTTTCCAACATCCCGCCCATTTCACAGCTTCCCTTTGCTCCCAATCTTCATGAATGTCTTCTCGACAACTGCCTGAGCCCATATTCATTCCGCCCTCCTCGGGATTCTGTAGTCTGGTTTGGCCCTCTTCACTGAATCTGCACTCACTAAAGTTACCGATTATCTGATGTCAGCTACGTTAAAGGGTTACTTCTCCATTTACATGCTCCTTGACCTCTTCAGCACATTTAACACCCTCTTCTATTCAACAATTTCCGCTCCTTTGGAATTTGCAGCTCTAGTCTTCTCCTGGTTCCTCCCCTGACCTTTTTCCTCCTATCTTATCCTAACGACTTTTCCCCGTACCCAAGCCTACTGCCTCAGTGCCATCAATGAATGATCCCCAGCTTTACCCCCAAACATTCAGTCCCTCTCACAGTCAGGTCACCTCATCTTTCGTAATATAACCAAAATGCACCATTTTCTTACTTGGGAAGTAAACAAATCCCAGGTACATTTGCATAGCAACTCCCACTTGGACTACAGCAACCTTCTCCTCTCCAATCCATGCAAAAAGCAGCGGTGGTGCTTACTCTCCTAACCCACCAATTCTCATCCACAGCTCCTCTGCAAATCCAGACACTGGCAATTCACTTTTAGCTGCTCATCCTCAGAAACGTTCCTCATCATACATCACTGACCTCTTCATTCACTCTGACCTATGCCTCTCCTTCCCTCTCGCACTCCAAGACTTCTCCTACAAGCTGCTCCCGCCTAGGGAACTCCTCGCCTCACACTGACCAGACTGTCAGACAACCTACAATTTTTCAATATCTCCCTCAACACCCCCCATTTCACTCTTTCCTACCCTACCATTACTAGCTGCCTCCTGATTACGTCGCCTGCGCTGTCCACCTGCCAAGTACACCTGTAGTAGTGCATTGCTTCTTCAGTTTCCACTGGCCCCATTCCTCTAGACCAGCGTTTCCCAAACTCATTCCACAGGGAGCACTTACAGTGCAAGGTTTCCATTTTTCCTAGAAGGTAAACAGGTGCATCCATTACTGGCTGACACATTTTAAAAGATCTACAGGTGGAGCGAAATATTTCACTTGTGACTGTGAGGAGACCTGGAAAACATGCACTGTTAGTGCTCCCTGAGGAATGAGTTTGGGAAACACTGCTCTAGACTGTAAGCTCATGGCCCTTGCTAGCTTACGTCTCATGTAAGCCCGTCTTCTACCACCGTTGGTGCCCGTAATGTTTTATGCTGCCATTTTATTTAAGCAACTGTTAAGTTGTTTAACTTATACGTATGGCATCTGAACTTGTTCTTTTTGCTACTTGTCATTGTACCGATGAAACTTATTCTTCTACCACAAGTCCTGTTATTCATTTGTGGAGTCTTACAAATAAACTCTGGTGACAAGGAGACACTTAAACTATGTCTCAATGCCTGTCTTTATATGGAAGTGTCTTAACTAGAAACATAAAATAAATAAAAAAACATGTTCTTTATATACGACGTCACCTTCCGCTTACTCTCCACAACAGACCAAAGGAGCGTTTTGTAGGAGGGGGTCCTTGTGCAATCTCCATGCCAACCTACCCCCTGGAAGAAATCTACAGCTATCACTTATTAAGTCAGCTACCTGTTTGCAGCGTGACGGAAAGAGAAACTTGTAAGGGCTAATTTACCGACAACACTCAAGGGTGCAACCAGTCAGCAGCACTTTTCTGTCCTTTGGAAAAACCCCATAAGCACTGTGTAGTATATAACCTTTCATACGTATCTGGGAAGTCACAAGACGACCTAATAAGACAACTGATGCCCCTGTAATAGAAACCAGTATACCACATGTATGTTCTGGCTTTGCTTACAGATAAATACACTTTGCATACAGTCATTTAGTAATACAGCAAGTCATTATATTACAGTGTAGCCACCCAACAAGTGGCCGTGCCCCGTTTCTTGAGTACACACCGGCAAGTCTTACACAGGTTGTTTTACGGATTCAATTAAAAACACCAAAATATTATTTAGGCCAAGACCATCCTCTATTAATTCCTGACTGGAAAGGACGACCCGGAGGAAAAGCAATGACAACACAGATCATCTACATGGGGTTTTGGAGGAAACAAGGAGAAGACAGTAAGGAGAAGACCAGGGGGCTCTCCGGGAGAGAGAACGCCATCTCACCCTCTCCGAGGGAATAGACCTTGAAGCCAGACATTTTCTTGGACAGGATGGATTTTGGCAGGTTCAGGAGCGCAGGGTTGTAGACAGGGAAATCGTGATAATAATTTTCCAAAATCCATACGGCAACTCGTTGGATACTGTGAGAGGAAAACAGACAGAGGGTAGGGATATGTGTGTAGAGACCAAAATTACAAAATATAAAAGGTGTGGGAGGAAAAGGGAGACACAAGGGTAATACAGTAGGGGCATGGGGACAAAGCCAAGGAGACCCAGGACACTGCGGACACCCAGCGTGAACGACGATGGCGACTACAGAATGGGAAATGCACCGCTAGGAGGAGACGGGACTCATGGCTGTGCCTGCTTCTAGGGCTTATAGACTCAACTAGACCTTCAACAAAACGGTTCTTGGTTGTGACGTCCTAGAAATGGAGATTATATTACAGATATAAAATACTGAGAACATGCTGCAAAGATGCCCAAAGGGTCCATCGCTCTACACGCGACAAGCGTGAGAATTAATTTGGTGCCCAAACAAATAAATTGCTACGTCGGGCGCCCATTAATTATCGCCGCCAACAAAAAATTAAAAAAAGAATTTAATCTGGTGAGAAAGGTCTTCAAAATCTAATCATTTTTTAGCGATTGTTCTCCAACAATATGGTTTCATGTCTGCAGGTATCCATTGCACACACATTATAATAAGCCACGTGGATAGGAGCATTGACCCCAGAATCCTCTGCCAGCCATTGAATATTAGTTTGAGTGTCCTCTGGCAATGTAAAGCCTTAGAGGTTTGACTCTGTCTTTGGGAATTACTCATTGACACAAGGACTCGTTAATCCAAGGAGACATTACAAGGTTAATATTGCCCTACTTGTTCTTCCTATTTAATTCACAACTTGTGCAACCTATTTAATTATAATATTATTTTAAATTATTCTAAAATTACAGGGCAAGACATTTTTCATTGTTACGGTTCGGCAACCACCCGTAAAACTCCAGGCTAAACCAGCCTTTATTGTTCCCGGTTAGCTGTCAAGCACGGCTGACCATCTTAATCTTGGAGGTACAATGCTACTCATTTATGTTACAATGCTCAATGCAAACAATTTGTCACGGGACGTAGAGAAGAAACAAACTATCTTATTTACAGAACTTAATAAGTGTGCAGTAAATAAAACCAAATCTTGCTCTTAATTAACGATTCCTATTGATTGACTTTTTTGACAGAGATTGAAGGCAACATCTCACTCAAGTCAATGTATTTTTCCTCGTCATTGATTGCTTGGATTTTTTTTTGGGGCTACTATGCCTGGTACAGTCTACAGGCCTTGTACGATCTACAGTCTCAGTTATTCCAACCCCAACCCATTAGGAGAAGGATCTGGTCTTACCTTAAGTGGCCAACATTGTAGTGCCTGCTTGCCCCATCTGTGGACCTCACCACCTTAATGGTGAACTGCGGTTGGAGCTGCCTCAGCTCCAGCAGAACCACAGCCAAGTAGTGGACGAAGAGCAGGGCATCCACCAGCGACACAGCGTACTGAACTATTCCCTGGTAGTTCCTCTCCGCCGTCGTGAGGATGCGGACTGCGTAAAAAAGCCAGTAGGACACCACCAGCAGAAATATGAGCACCATAATCAGAGCCCGGAAAACGAACACTCTGGGGAAGAAAGCTTTGGGGCGACGGAAGAAGAGCGCCCAGCTGCCCACGAGAAGGATGAGGAGTTTGAAGGCCACGGAGATGAAGAGACCCTCGCAAGCCGTGCCACAGGCTTCCAGATCCCACGGTAAAATTTTGGGCAACAGCATAAAGGCAATAGGGGTCAGGAAAGAGATGAGAGCTAAGGCTCCGCCAATAATGACCCCAAAGTGCCGCGAGCAGTCCAGTTTGGCACTGTCCTCCATGTCCTTAGTGATACGTGTGATGTCATCGTGGGATATGCTGTGCTCAGAGGTTCCTGTGACCACCGTGGTGGTTTCACCCCAATTGTCATCCTGCAAAATCAGGCAAACAATAGATTAGTAAATAATATGGCAGAAAAAAGCGTAAAATACTCTAGATTCTCGTTCTCACAACGACCATCCAATCCTTTAACCCGAGACATTTATCCCAGCAGGATTCAATATAGGACGCAAATAGCCAATCACTGTACTGCACAGCTTTATGCCCTCCCCATTCTACAGCAATGTTTAACCAGCCCTTTAAATAGGCCAGCCTTCAGCAAAGGAATGGGACAGACCATGCGATGGGCGTATATAAACAACGCAAACATACTAGGCATGCTATAAGCTTTGGTGTATATATATATATATATATATATATATACATATATATATATATATATATCTCAGCATATATATCTCCTTCCGGACCCCAACCCATTATACAGCGCTGAACCCGTCGTGGTGGGAGTCTGGATTATTACAGTGTATCTGGCTCCCACCTTCGCTGGCGACACAAGTTACACGTTCACGTGATGCTATCTTGACGCTGTCAAACTTGTAACAATTATGAAAAACATAATTTATTTTTAACCAGCATGTAATTAGACTAAAATGATCCTGCATTTCTAAACTCCCCCGTCATCAGTATTGTAATGCGATGGAGATTGGGGGGAAAGAAAAGAATAATGTTAACGTTTAAACACCAACTACTGTTGTTTAAGCATTTTATTAAATTGTCCCTCTTTATAATGTGTTTTGCTAGATTAAAATGTAGTTGAACAGCACTACTGGGAAAAACAAACATGGTCTTAAAAATATCATGATTTACTATATTGCTGTGAAAAGCAACTATATAGAGAAAGCCTTAAAGGAGGTTTGGTCACAATCTGTTTCGGAAGGTGAAGAGACTGTTCAGCTATTTCACCACTGGGGGCACTGTTCTATAAAAGTACATGGAGGATGTCAGAGTTTACCTCCGATTAGGGAACAATAATGGCCGTCTATTAGCTACTCGCGCCATGCAAGATGTCTGGCGCAAGTGAGACCTCAAGTCCCTTGCGCCAGGCGTCTTTTTCACCTGAAAATTCATCTTAATCGACAAACTGCTTAACAAAATGGCACTGATCAATTTGATATGCGACATTTGTACAACATCTGCGTAAACGGTTTACGAAACACAACAGAACTTGGCGTGGAAGAAAGCCGCGGCCATGCAGCACTTTGTATACAAATTCAGGCTCCATCGCACACAGATATACAAGGGTCACATATTAAATGAGTTGTCTCGAGAAGCGGTTAGTCGCATGGGTTTGCAATTCAGACGCATTTTTGGACGAAAAGACGCTCGTCACAAGCAGAGTCACACAGAACCTGGCGATTCGCGAATGGACTGCAGCAATAGTGCATGAGTACACAACATCTGCGCGTGTGTGTGTAATATATATATATATATATATACACATATACACACACACATATATATATATATATATATATATATATATATATATATATATACACACACACACACACACACACATGCATACATATATACACATACACATACACACAGTATATAGAAAAAAATTTTTTTCCTCTTTTTAAAAAAATATAAAATAAAATTGAGGTAAATTTGTACAGTGGGCTGGTTAATATAGTTTCCACAGTAAGAGTCCACCACTATCCCAGCGCCTCTTCCTGCCCTCGACATGGCCTGGAAAGAATGACATCACCAGTGACCAATCACAACGTGCCGTCTATTAACCTGCGTACTGGCAGCTGACTTCAGATCAGCTCACACATTCTCCCTGGCAACAGTCCCTAAGGGGAAAAGGGCCGAGGGCACGCCTCATTTACACACCCGGCTGCCTGTTAAATGTTGCCGCGTCCCGGCAGTGACAGCTTTTAGGCTGGAGACTGGAAGCAGATAAATGCTGCAGGAATCAATAAGCTCTCCCGTTAATTACCTCTGCAGACACCCATGGAAAATAATTAGCCACAAGGACTGGAGGACGTAAGGCGAGAGCACCAGCCACCCCGGCTCCGCTGCACTGCAGAGCACTCTACGCTCCATCCCACTTAACAAGGAAAATTCTGCACTCCCTCCAAAACGTTCTGCAGGGCTACAAATACGTTGAACCATTGTGCACCTTACAATGTGGAAAATACCAGCATGCAAATCATTTTATTCACCGTTAAAATTAGGACAGTCAAAAGGAAAAGCAAAAATAAAAAACGGAAAATATATCAGGATTTGCGTGGGGCTGAAACTCATTTTTTTTTTTTTTTTAAAGCATCATTATTAAAGATGGCATTTCAAATCCATTTTGCTTGTGTATGTACTAAGACAAAATACAAAACAACTAACATCTAATGCCATGAGCACTTACCCTCTCTTCCCCTCTTGTGGACTCATTGTCTAATAAGGGCTCTCCAGGAGCCTGGATAGTGACCGACTTGTCCCCCCGACTACTGCCGTCCCGGCTTTTAGAGCGATGCCGCTCCCTCCGATCTCTATAAAGAAAGGATAAGCAAATAAAATAATGTTAATTAAGCTATATTAGGATTGAACCCTATGTTCTATATAACAAAGGCGCTATTTGTACGGTGTTATTTAGTACACCCATTGCATAGACACAGGGAAGGCGGCCATTTTGTAGGGGAGTTGAATCAATATCCTGTGGAGACTGCGGCCTATCAAATCACGAGGTACTTGCACGATCATCAAGAACTGAAAGAGCCATTTTGTGAGATGAGACACAAAATGGCTGCCTCCGTGTGATAGGACAAGTACCTGGCGAACAAAAAAGCAGCAATGCCATATATTGGATCCATAGCGCAGCCTTCCAACTTCTGCCATTAGAAACAAATGTGTAATATAGAGAATTTTAAACCAATTCCGCAGTCTGTTCGCACCTGTGCTTGCGTGAACTCCGGGACTGGCCCGATTTGTAGGAGTACCCAGAATATTGGGACTCGTTGTCCATGTTTTCAGAGAAGCGTCCTTTATGGCGATCCACGTTGACGGATTTCGGTTTCCCGGATCCCGGAACTGCAGCCAACACGGCCGCGGCCTCTTTCAGTACTGGCTTTTTCAGGCCAAAGGGCGCAGCCAGAAAATCGACTTTCACCTTGAGGGACTCTATTTTGATAGGCGGTCTCGTTCCGTCTCATAAGAAAAATAAGGACACCTAGGATTTGACAGCTAACAGGAGATAAACGGTTAAGCCCTGTGCAAGCTTTGGAATCACCAATTTACAAAATAAGTTAACCTAGCACTAAACTTATAATTAAATTTACATTAAGCCTGAAGAATTGCTTGTATGTATTAACTCCACACTGAAAAAAAAACCCAGGCAGCCAGTGAATGCTGGCAACGTTTATTATAGAGGTAGCATGTAACATTATACACCAACGTATGTAACTTTGGCACGGTTATGCAGTCTCCTTTAACCAATCATGGTGCTAACGAGACATGAACCCACCTGCAGAATGAAAGAATGCTCATTACTGTATTTACCAAATCGCCCCGGGGGCAGTTTTCTGTTTAAGTTTCTGTGACTCTCAGTAGTTTTGTTTACCCATCACATCCGTGGGTCTTTTACACTGGGCAAAGTAAACAGATGGCGGCCATTTTGAAACCTGCACTATTTATTTTTCACGAGATCATAGAACATCACTTCTCTAGGAACTTGTCAAAAAAATCACTGAGGTACTTCATGAACTTAAACAAGGCAGGATTATTTTGATAAAAACAGTATAAATATATTACTTCAGGCTAGACAATGACTGCCTGTAAACCATTCGCACACTGGGCGGGATGTAATAAGGCTAAAATGCGGTCAAAACTCCAAAAAACTACAGTTTTCAGAGTTGCAGCCGCATTTCCCATATGTACAAAGCTCCGGAATGTGATACTGTCAGGTGCTCGGACTATAGATGGTGGTGCCTGAAGCACTTCACAGGTTATGTATCAGAGGGAAAAAAAAAAAATGGTATAACCTTTATGTTTTTGTTGAAAAAATATGGTTAGAAAGCTCAGAGATGGGAGTACCCTTGTTTAGGGATCATTTTCAGGTTTTGCTTCAGTATAATGCCCAATCTAGGGAAAACTAAATTACGCCTAGGTATCTATACTGGAAACATACTAGGATAGACTGGAAATTGTCATTTATCATATGGACCTGGTATTAGGAGGAAGAACTATATCTCTTTGTTGTTTGTGAAGAAGAAATGACATTTCACCTCCTGCAGCAATTCAAATAAAAAATGTTCACTGATCTTTATTAGTGCCCTGAGATAATTACAGATACAGCAGCATGCAAGATGGAACCTGTCAGGGTGAAAACGGCAACACAAAGTATAAGGTGAATAAAAAAATTGAATTAAAGGCCCCAGCATATATCTGCAATGTTTTGGGCAATTCCCCGATCCCCAGACGCTGTAAGGACAGGGCATCAGCAAAATCAAACATCTTTGGTTACCCCTATTTGACGATCCCGACCAAAATATGATCAGGATCAACAAATCGGGGATATTTAACTTGAAGATTCCTGAATATATCACTGATCATCGATGGCTGCCGATAGGCATTGACGACTGGCGGTCTGATCTAGGCATCGGCCGGCAGATGTATGGGGCACTTTAGAAAAGTTTGCCTGGGGAACTAAGTGAAGAGAAGATTGTGGCGGTATATATATATATATATATATATACTACTGTAATTCTTATATGGGCAACGCCAGAGGTATTCGGCGAAGGCTAAGTTCTGCGTATAATGGGTGTTTAAAGAAATCTTGTAAAATCAGAAGGAGTTCCGCACACGATACTAATCGGTGAGGCCTAGTATTAGTTTAGTAGCCTATATAGTGTGTCTCTTTCTTGCTGCCGAAACCAAAAATTGTCCTCAGTCCCTCATCTAGAGGGCGCTTTATGCGATTTAAAGTACATATCGGCCTGTACAATAAAACCGACACAGAGCTCCTGTAAGATTCCATTAACCAGGCCTGTCCGGAAGGACTAGGTTACGTACCTTCTATAGGTCTATTGTATAAGCCTTTCAGGGGCGGATTGTATCGTGGGAACGTTTCCATAAAGCCAGAGGTCGAATATGAATATGTTGTAATCCATTAACAGTTTCTACCAGGGGACCATCGGACGGAACGAACTAAGAGGATCCTGTGGGGGTCAATGATCCTTGGTGTAAGACAATTAACCCTTTGTTCTCGGACGGTTTGGAAAACCAGCGCACAGGTAAACAATAGCAAGACTAATAGGTCACATGATAAAATCAGGTGACCATTCTTTGAAAATGACAGCAGACATCGGATTGGCTACAGCCACAGTTTTGTCTAAATGCAAAATAATTAAAAACAAATGTATGCTGAAGAAAACAAATAAAATGCAAACAATTATATTAAAGCAGTTTTAATGTGTATTTTTTATTTATTTATTTTTTATTTATTTTTTTTAAGATTGCATTGAAGAAAAAAAAAAAAAATTGCAAACATACTTAACTATGCATTGAAACAGAAGCACTGGGAAGATCTTTTAAAAAACCATATATATATATATATATATATATATATATCCACGCTTTGCATATGTCAACCCATTTTGCATATGCTTTGGCTGCGTTGTAAATTGTATTGCTAGCATGCATTAATGAATGAGAAACACGTGAATTCTTACACGTAAAACAAGTTTTAAAACACAATGGTGGCAAGCACAACCTATGCCTGACGTCAGCTTTTGAAGTGTTAAGCGTCCCCAGCTGGTATATTTTGTAAGCGATTGGCCGATATGATAATGAAATATCAGACAGAACCATGGGTATTTAGCGTATTAGCAGACAGACTATCTTGACGCGGGTACAGTTTTGACAGACCCATCTTTGATGACATTTGCCGCGACGTGTATGGCAAGGTAATTGCGGTTGGGGGGGGACAATATGACTAGGCCTGGTTACCATAGAAACGCTACTAAAAAAGGGCATTTAAAAAATAGAGACCGTCATGTTCTGCTTCCAAGCGCTGGTTTTGGACGGACTAATGAAGACAGGGGTCAGGACGCTGCAGTCGGGAAAGGCTTTTGTCCCGGATGCCGGATTTTTTCGGATCCATCACCATGGAAACCCAAAAAGGCCTCCTCTCTGCGCACCTCCCCCCTCCCCCATATGCCCCTGTGGTTTCCTAGGTAATGGTAGACAGGTCCAAAAGCATCCTCACAAACAAATGCATGGAGAGGATCGGGGTGGAGAAAGTGAAAGGCAGGGTGGAGGGCGAGCCGAGAGCGAAACAGGAATAAGGGAGGGAATGTAAAGAAGAAAAAGGGAAGAGGAGGAGGGAGGGGGCATTTTGTAACTCTTCTCCTTTTGTTTAGGAAGAAGGGATCAGATTTCTCCAGGGAGACTAACTAAAAAGGCCTGGGGGGGGGGGGGGGAAGAGATGACATTTTACACCCTTCAAAACCAGCATTTTATATTATATACACCATCAATTTATTCCCTACACTGTGGATGAACAGGATAGGTGAGAACTGTCACTAATAGGGACCTAAAATGAGAAGAAAAAATAAAAATATATATATATATATATATATATATATATATATATATATATATATATATATATATAATTTTAGGTCCCTAATAATGACAGTTCTCACCTATCATGTTCATTTACAGTGTAGGGACTAAATTGTCATCCCCACCCCTAAAAAAGCAGGGGTCTAAGCCATATCGCCTAACAAAAAGTAAAAAAAAAAAGAAGGTACATTTTTTAAATTGTATTTATTTGGTTTCAATCTACTTCCCACCTATCATACAATTGCAAGATCAGGAAAAATCACCGCTACGATTTAATGTGCACCCGTTTGCATACAGTGCAGGCAGCCACTTTGGAGCCAGCGACTGGGCTGCCCTCTAAAGGCGCACCAACACTAGCAGATGAGGTAACGACAGAGCGATTACGGCATCGTAATCGTACCATCGTTCCCCATCCCCTGCAGTGCCTACACTGAATGATATGGCGTTCAGTGTAGGCACCCTCCATCATCCCTGAACATGGCCAATCTTTCATTATCGGCAGATTGACCGGCATGTTCAGGCCATGACTGATGTCAGAAACGACCAGCGAGAGCGCACATCGCTGGTTGTTTCTGACATTCTAGTGCACGATTAATAAGCGATTACGACATCGTAATCGTGCAGTCGCTCATTAATATCCGCAAGTTGATACGCGGCTTTAGGAACATTGGTTTCATCCAGAACGAGGCTGCCGCTACAGTGTGTGCGGGACAGGTGCGCCTACAAAGCATTTAACACACACGCATTGACCACAAGTTCTTATTCTGTATCAGCCCATTATCTGCGTCTCTAATATGCTCCTTGGAAAGAGAGACGTCTGGAGATTTAAACCTCCGGTAAACGAATAAGCGCAGCGTAATATGCGAGCGCATTATAATTACCAACAATGCGCAGCACTGGAGCGAGCAGGCCTAGACCTTGTTTAAATTTCATCAACTTGCTAAACCGCCAGTATGCTGTCCCCCATACGTAAATCTCATGACATACACTTGCAGAACATTTACAAGGAGGGGCATAGTTACACCTTAAAAAAAATAAAACTACAATAGAGACCGATTGTTAATACCATAATAACACATTAGTAAATCAGCTAGCAATGTATAGGAGGCAGGTCAGGTGCCTACAACCAGTACAACCCGTTTCCTGCCTCGTTGTGTGTGTCTAGTCCAAAGGCCGCAGAGAGGCAAAGAGTTGAAGCCCATCCTACATGAGACTCAACCCCTTCAATAAACAGTCTAGGCTGGCTTTTGGAGGAATGGCATCAGCCCTCAGGCTCCCCATTAAGAGTAAGTCCAGCACCAACCCTGGTTCCATCCTCTAACAATGGTTCACTTTTAATAATGCAGTTAAACTTTTTATTGGCTAAAGAGAAGAAAGCAAGACAACTTGATTCAACAGTCTCCCCATCATACTTCGAAAGCATTGGACAAAGTAGGAATTTACTTTCAGGCTTATATATGTATACCAGAGGCATCACTCAATAGTGTTCATTCTAGCACCCAGCACCTGACACCTCTTTTCTGCCTGGGGTGTGGCTCTCTGTTCTGGTGCTTCTAGCACACTCAGCTGATGTAACAAACTGCTGTGATGCAAACTAGTGTGCTAGAAGCACCAGAGAGCGACATCCCACGCAGGAAGTGGGCCTTGCATGTGACAGATGCAGGGTGCTAGAATGAACACTACTTGACTAGTCAAATTGCTTTTGTAATACCCATGGGGTGCTGAGATGGGGAGAGGAAGGTATCAAGTTTGGAATCCAGCCCTATCAGGCCTAGCATTGGGGGGGGCAGGCAGACCAGCAGCTTCCTATTGGTCCGTACAGTCACATCATCATAGCTGGCTAGCACCTGTCCCTCTGAAACTCCCAAAACTCAGGAAGAAAGGCTGCGTCAGGGCAAGGACGTATCAAAACGTTTCCTGAGCCCATCATCTGGTAAGGGAGATTTATCAAAGATATTACATTTTTTGTTTTTGTTTTACTATTTTGCACAGAATTCGCACTGCGTATAAGATTAACGTTGGAAGGGAAACACCTAGTAAAATACGTACTGTAATTTTCCAAAAAAAACATGGCATTTTAATCATTTGCAATTTGGGGAACTGGAGATTATTTTTTTTTTAAGTGGACATATTCCCACCTCTCCCCCAGGTTTGATATCGCTGGATGACAAAATTGTATTCCAGATAATCAAAGAAAATAAAAAAACAACATAGCAAAACTCATCTGGCTAGCCATTAGACCGTCAAGGGTTGTCGTTCTGCAATGCTTTTGCCCAGTGGTAAGAAAATAAATAAAAACAAGCTGTTAGTAGGTGCAAAGTCACAGAAATTCCCTGTTTTAAGTTCAAATATGTGGGGACTTGCTTCAGAACCCCTTGGACACCCCTCCACCCATAATAACTAATTAAGCAATTGGAAGTTTCCAATTAGCTTAATTAGTCTGATAATTACATGTCATTATTGGCTGTTAAAAAATAGCATCAAATTACCCCCAAGTTAACCTTCATTCGTTAATTTCTGCAACCCAAATTTAATTACACTATTTTTCATGTAAACGAAAAATAGCTTTTACAGTTTAGTTTTTTACATTTTAAAAAAACTGCTCTAAAATTACCCCAAAAACACAATTTTGAGTTTTAATAAAAAAAAAAAAAATTCTGTATTATATATACACACACACACAATTTTAACTTTTTTTTTTTTTTTTTTAAATATATATGCTCAAATCAGCCATTTACAGCATTTTAAAATATAAAAATATTTGTCTTTCAGAAATTAACAGTGTTACCCTTTTTTTGGAGAGGGGGGGTGAGGGGTACAGGCTGTTCTACAAAAAATTAAAGTACTTGTGGGTTTCTGTCGAAAAAATCTCAACCATTAATTTTTCAATTGGATACTGCTGGTATCGAGAGCATGCATACTCGTGGTAATGTAAAAATGGTCGCGGTAGTGGCCGCAATTTTTACCACCAAAATCTCACGCCCACTTGAATATGCCCCCTAGACCACCACATGACACTTACTGGGTTCAGAGTGCAGTAAACACGGCCTTTGATTAGTCGGACTGATCCTACGGACCTTTATACATCTTAAGCTGGAACTTGGGATTCAAATATGTAAAAACCTGGGGTCCTGAATGGCTCAACATTGAGATTCCTCACAGGAGACTTTGCGGGACACCAAAACTCTGCAAAAAAAAGGAAAGTATTAGAAATGATATAAATACAACAAACATAAAAGCAACTGGCAGACGGAATTCATGATGGAGCAAACCATCAACCCGCCATGAACACCACCGGGGCCCGTGGCACGAAATGGATTACTAGGCCAAGCATTGGCCACAAAATGGCTGCCTCCGCTACATGTAGGTGACATGGTGGATGGTTAAATGCTCCAGTTTCTCAACGTTCCTTTTATCAGAGATTGAACGTGGTATATTCATGCAGATATAAGCTGTACACACCATATAAAACAGATCTGCACATATCAAACGGACACCTAACAAACCCTGGCAACAAGGCCAGCCCAAAACAGAGTATATATTTACTATGAACACTGCCGGCATGTATTATGCAG